>RJWM01007272.1:31147-79259 GCA_004363535.1 Dasyprocta punctata | reverse complement strand
CTACTGGGTGTGCTCCCCTGGGGACAGCCTCCCTCCTATTAGAGAGGGTGTCTTCTCTTAATTAGATTTTAAACTCAACCCAACTCTTCATTGAAGTGGAGTCTGGGTGGGGCTGCATTTTACCGAGGACTCTGGTTTTTGCTTCTTCAGTGGCCAGGAAAGTAATTGAATGCCATGGTTCTAATGACACACATTTTCCGTTCCAGCTGCTTGAAGTTCTGTCTCTGATAAATAGTTTAGCAAGTATCTCTTTGGCAGGCACCTGCCTCCCAGGACTGGGCTGCTGGGGTAACCTGTATGCCTCCTACCATGCCAGAGTTCCTATAAATTAGGGAGAACTCTCGCTATCTCTAGTTATGTCACAATGGCAAAGGAACAAGACTACTACCTACAGTCTTGTAGACTGTGGACCGAGTAGACGAGATGTATTGTCATGATCTGGCAGGGGTGGTCTCAGGCAAAGACTAGACCTCATGTCCCCTCGAGGGCTCAAATTTAGACACTAACATTATCTCCAAATGAGCCTGCGGAGCGTATGTCGTGGATCCTTTATCAGCAGTGAATAAACATGTAAAAAAAAGCCACATTGCAAGCCTGCTTTGAGCTCTGCCTTATTTTCTTGTTCGTGGAATATGTCAGGAGCCAAAACAAATATTCGGATCCTGTTCCGTATCTTGAGGACCCCACCACTACGGAAGGGTGGTGGAAAGGGACCACGCGTTATGCTGGGTTTGGGCTGCAGGAACCCGGGAAGCATCTCTAGACTCCGGGAGCTGTTGGGGGGGGTAGAGGGGGGCTGTGGGCGGGGCTTGCTCAACGCCCTGGCCCCCTGTCACGAAGCCCCGCCCCCGTAGGAGAGCGTGGGGTGGAGCCTCGGCCGGGCGCAGGATGGGGCGGGGCTTCGGCGGAATGGGGCGGGGTCGCGGCTGGAAGAGAGGACTGGGACGGGATGGGGCGGGGCCTCTGCCGGATGGGGCGTGGTGCGGCGAGGCGCGGCGGCGGGAAGTGGGAAAGCGGCGGGCTGAGAGGGGTCTTTCGCGGGCGGAGCGGCGTCGGCCTGTTCGCTGACCGGGAAGTGGCCGCCTGCGGCTCGGTCGCCGGGCCAGTCCTGTGTGCCGTGGGGACCGGCGCAGGCGCGGTGGGAGAGCTGCCCGCCGGCCTGGTGTGTTTCTTTGGTTTTGGCGGCTCATCCCGAAGGTGCCGAGCCGGAGACTCATAGGCCCCCTCGTGCCCCTGCTGATGTGTGGCGGCGAGGGCGCCACGGGCTCCCCGGACCCACTCCGTCAAGCCGTTTCAGGGTGCTCCTGGGTGGACGGCTCTCCCCAAAGTGAAAAGTCCTTTAGCCGTTTCGAGGCGGGTGCCTTTGGGGAAGGGTCTGACCGGCCTCCAGACGCCGAGTTTACGCGGGACCGCGTTCTGCATGCCTGTCTGGGGGCCGCTTCCTGGCCACGCCAATTCCACCCTCACTCAACATCCTCCACTCTGGTTTTTCTCTCATATAGGTCCTTGACTAAGCGAAGCAGAGCCTTTAGGGTTAGCTAAAGTAGATGCCACTTCGCAGCCTCTTGATGCAGTCTGAGTCCAGCCGGTGTGAGGAGACTCCTTCCCTCTTGTGGGGTTTGGATCCTGTGTTTGTAGCTTTTGCAAAACTCTACATCAGGGATATCCTGACCATGAAGGAATCCCGCCAAGTCCCAGGTAGGTGGCCGGGCAGCCTGGTAGTGCCCCTGTGCTGCGTCTGCACCCGCTTCCTGCCTAGGAGCTGTGGTTGGCCCTCCCTGCTGGGGGCTTTGAAAACTACCTGGCTTGGAGCCTCCAAGGACTTCATTACTCTGCGAGTTAAAAACAATCTGTTTTTTAAAAAACAGATACTTGGGGGAGTAACCTTCGTGCCGAAGAAGGTTTTACTAGTGTTCAAGGTCTTTCAGCTGCAAAAAATGCTCAGTTGTTTTTCTTAGGGTCCCTACTGGTGGAAAGATCTCTTGACCTAGCATTCCCAGGCCTCTTTCCCTCCTTATGGTCTTGTGGCTCACCTGTAAAGCTTAGATTTCTTTTTTGTAAAAACAGGCGTTATCCATGCCCGGTTTTGTGAGGATTTGTTTTTATTGAACTAGAATCAGTATAAGCTCCCTGGGAAAAAGAGCCCTGTCTGTCTTGTTCACCTGTGTAACCACAGCACCTTGAACAGCGCTTGGCTTGTAGTGGTTGGGCCCTCAAGAAACAGCTGTGGGAGTAAGTGTGGTGGTGCATAACTGTTTTCCCACTGTGTACTGGGTAGGTTGAAGCAGTAAGATCACCAGTTTCAGGCCAGGCTGGGCTATATAATGAGACCTTATCTCAAAAAGCCAAAGGAAAAACAGCCATCAAAGAAACAAAGCATTGTACATTTAAAGTTCAATCTTTCTTATTAAAGTAGTGGTTGCTAAAGACACATAAATGATATGCCTAAACGGACAACAAATAGTATTTGGGATACATTTGAATAATTCAAGTAGCCGTGGGTGGGTCTTCATATGTTTACTGTGCTATATGAGATGTTTGTTTAAACTCTTTACTCTTTCTGGTCGTTGGCCTTCTGAATAGCAAGCTGTGTGTGAGTCAGAAGTAGGAATCTCAAGTATCCACAGTTTTAATGAGATGAGGTTTCGTGTGATTCTAGCTATATACAAATATATTTGGATGACCTTACACTGAAGCCTTTTGTGCAGATTTTTCACAACACCTTCATTTCCTCATTATTGTTGGACATGGTCTGTTTTTTTCCTTGGAAGGCAGCCAGCCTCCCCCATAGTTTTCCATTTTCCACAACAATCTGGTATTCTTTGTAGCTCATCTCCTCAGGAAGAAATTAATTCACACCAAATGCCAGCTTCACTTGAAGATCTGTGGGTGAACAGCAAGCATTAGGGACAGACGTGGGGGCTTGGTGCTTCCTGTGGGCTAAGGATGTTATGATGTGCTAAAACAAACCAATGAGAACTAGTAGTGGTGATCTTTGCTTTGTTTTTTGTTTGTTTGTTTGTTTGTTTTTTTTAGGAAATCTCATGATTGATGTAGATATCAATCATAATTTTAGTGATTTTCTTCAGACTATACTATAGGGTTCAGAGGGATAAGGAACATCACTTGTCTAGGTTTTATTTTGTTGGTTGGTTTGGTTTCCCATATAGAGGAAACTTACAGCTGTTCATGATAGTGAATGTCTATAATCCCAGCTATTTAAGAGACTGGGACAGGAGGACTGCAAATTTGAGGCCAGCCTGGGCCATTTAGTAAGATCCTGCCTCAAAATTTCAGAAAGGGCCAGAGATACACTTCAGTGGTAGAGCCCGCCCCTCCCTGGTTCAGTCCCTATACACAGGCACACAAAGGAAACTTGTGACAACATAAAATTTAGAAATGTTTAAACAACAACAAAAAATCTTAAATCAATGAAGAGTATCCAAAAAATGACAAAATATGAATCCAGTGTTTGCTAAGATAAAGAATTCGCCTGGCTTTGGCCTGGGTCCTGGAGGTAACCTCTAAATCCTTGCAATTTCCTGAGAGAGAGGAGTGCCTTTGTTATCTATGACAGCTTGCCACTGAAACCATACTTGAGTATATGCTAATCAGGTACCTTATGCTGACCCCTGAGTTTCAGGATTGGAACTGTCCATACCAAAAGATCAGCCTTCCTATTAGATGGTTGGGATTTGGGCCCATGTTTATCAGTCTGAACCCTTGGAGATTTGGGGAGTTCAGTCATATGGCCATGAGTCAATCATGCGTACATTATGAAACCCCAATAAAAACTCTGGGCAGTGAAGTCTGGGTGAGTGTTCCTGGTTGGTCACCATACATTGATTTGTCAGAGGATGATGTGGCAGAGGCCATGAGGTTTCACACTGGGATACCCCAGACCTTGCCCTATGCCATCTCTTCATTTAGCTGGTACTGATTTCTACTCTCTATCACAAGACTACAAGTATAGCACCTTTCCGAGTTCTGTGTGTTCTAGATTATTGTTATACCTGAGGGAGTGAGTCATGGGAACCTCCATTTACAGCCTGTTGGTCAAAAGTAAAGGTTGCATGAGGGTCCCCACAAAAAGTAGGTTTAGTAACTAAAGTGGTGGCAGTTCTGTGGGGGATCGTGCCCTAAACCTGTGAAATTTAACCTAAGTGGGAATTTAGCATTAGAATTGCATTGCAAGATGACTGCAAAAATATCGTGTCCCTAATCCTATGAATTGGGTTTAAACTAATAAAACTTTTATCAAGTTTAATTGTAGTGGTGATGATACTTAGGTTTTGGATTTTTGCTTTTTGTATTAAAAAAAAGCAGTTAATAATAGCTTATAAAGCAGACATAGTCTTTGTTTTAAATGTCTTTACATGTCAAACTTAGATTGATTAAAAAATTAGATGTGTGTTAGGAAAAACAAGCTACTTGTTTTTGCCCTGGTCTTGTATCACAGACAGCACAGAAAACTGTGACCCAAAAAGCTATAAGGTATTCTCCCCCAACCAGCAAGCAAGCAGTCAGTCCTTCAGCAGACACCAGCTGGGCGTCCTCCAATTTCAGCGTCTACCTGGAGATGGTGTTAAATCCTACAGGTTGAGGTCTCCGTTCCCAAGATGCCTGGCACTTCTGATGCCAGTGGAAAACCCTAGCTGTTTTTACTGTTCTTCTAACCATCTGGTGGTAAATCTGGGTTCCCACAAATGGGCAGTTGATGTGACAGGGAAACACATTTGCCATTTTATCGTGAAGGTTATCACAGATGCTACTGATGGAGAGATGGCTAGGAAGGGAAGGAGAAGTGGCACTGAGCTGCCACAGCTGCTCCAGGTGTGCCACCCTCCTGGGAAGCTATCTGGAACCTCTCCGAACCTCACCTTTTGAGGTTTTTGTGGAGACTTCATTGCATAGTCATGATCGAAGTATGGGCAGCAGTGTCGAAATGCAGTTGGACACAATGCCCATGATCCACTGCTAAGAAACTAGGTGAGGAAACCCTGGTTTGACCTGTCTGTCCAGAGTCTTCATGGCCTCTCTGTGTTATGTTCCTTGTCGCAGGGAGTGGGGCAGGACCCCTCTGGAATGAGGAGGGTCTTAGGACCTGCTACTCTAGGATAGGTCTGAGAATTTCTTTATGGCCAGCTAAAGGTTAGCAGAGTTAGTTTCTATGAGCCAAGTGTGGTGGCACATGCCTGTAGTCCTAGCACTGAGGAGGGTGTTGCAGGAGGATTGCCAAGAGTTCGAGGCCAGCCTGAGCTACATAGCAAGCCCCAGTATCGAAAAAAAAGAAAAAAAGAATTAGTTTTATGGCCTACATTGAGGAGTTATAAGCCAGGAACCATAGATGAAAACTAAAAAATATACATCATAACAACGTAACAATATCTTATTTTTAGATCAATGTACAGCACTTAACACTGTCTATTCCTAGCAGATGCAATGAGGTACATGTGCTATACAGTCAGTCCTCCATATCCATACGTTCCTCTCTACAGGTACAACCAGTCTAGGGTTGATAATATTTGGGGGGGAAAATCTGTGATTATAATGAATATATATGGCCTTTTTCTTGTTAGTCCCTAAACAATGTAGTATAATGACTACTTACATAGCATTTGTATTGTGTGGGTATAATAAGTAATGGTTTAAAGTACTTGGGAGTTTGGCCGAGGATTTAGCTCAGTGGCATAAGAGCCTGCCTGGCAGGTGTAAGGTTGTGAGTTCGATTCCCAGTACCAAAAAAAATAGAAAAGAAAAATAAAGTACTTGGGGGGACACAGGTAGGTTATGTGCAAATACTAATTTTATGTAAGGACTTGAGCATCCTTGGATTTTTATATCCACATAGGGTCCTGGAACCAATCTCCCATCAACACCCACAACCACTGTATTAGCAAGAATTGTGTTAATACTGATCTATGTTTGAAAATTATTATCTTAGGCATTTTGTTGCTGTCAGATTTCAATGAGACCAATTATAGCATCAATAAAATAATAGCAATTAAGCTGAGAGGAGGCCCATCAAAAGTACTGTACTTTTAAAAGAAGTAACAAAGTGCCTGCCTGGCAAGCACGAGGTTCTAAGTTCAATCCTCGGTACCAAAAAAAAAAAAAAAAAAAACGTAACAGGCAAATGTCTTGCTGTAATTGTGGATATTCAAGGTCGGCTGCTAGAAGTCTACTTTAAACCTGCCTGTGACTCTGGGTCCCTGAGCCCTCACAGCTGTCCCTCCTCCTCGTGGGGGCCTGAGGATCTGGGGATCCCTGGTATGTATAGGCTTCTGTGGGCTACGTAGAAACAGTGGGAGCAAAAGGGCCCCTTGGAAAAGGCTGCCACATAAACTTGCTAGCATTTGTCTAAGGTGATCATTTTCTTTTTAATGTGTTTTTATTGGTAGCTATGAGTTTTACAAAATACTGGGTTTCAATGTGATATTTTCATTAATGTAACATATCGTGGTGATCATTTTCATGGCCTGTGGAGCTTTCTCTGGATCTGCAGTGCTTCTGTCCAACTCCCTTGAGCTTTAGGAAAGATTGTGTTCTGATAAAAGGAAGTGGGTCTCTAATTCTTTTTCCGTAACTTCAGCTGTCTTTTTGCAGACGCTGAGTGTCTCATCTGCTTGGTGCATGTTTCCAGGTACTGTGAGACATCTCTGTTGAATTTGTAATTAATGCATTTCCTCCTCCATCAGTTTCCTCAGAGATTTTTGTCCTCTCTTGTTTAGTGATGCTTCGAAGATGTTGCATCTTGGGATTGGAAGGATTTCACTGTGTCCTCAAGTGATAGTATCTGTCCTCAAGGACAAGCTGTAGGATGGAAGTTTATGGGACCGAAGTGAGTTCTTTTTTATGGAAGTCTACTATATCCTCAACTGAACACTTCTTCATTGTTTTTATTATTTATTTGTTTAACTATTTATTTTTGAGACAGGGACTCACTGTGTGGTCCAAGCTAGTCTTAAACTCACTGTGTAGTCCAGGCTGGCCTCAAACTTGTGGCGATCCTTCTGCCTCAGCTCCCGAGTGCTGGGATTACAGATGTGTACCACCGTGCTGGACTATTGTTTTTATTTTTGCCAGGTACACCATTCGTAGATGACTTGTACACATCGCTGGCTGTCCATTAGTCCAGCCTGCTCTCTCACTGCCTCCTCCAGAGACCTCAGCCCAGGCAGAGCACCTGTGGTCTGTCTGTTCTTCCATCTTAAAGGCCTTAAAAGTTCCTAAGTTTTCCACAGATCCCCATTCAATCCCAGTTCCTGGATGGGGGCAACTCTTCTTTTCAGGTGATATACTGACCCTGTTCCTGCCCTCTCGCAGCCTTGGCGTTTTCAGCTCTTGGGCCCGTAACTGGTTGAGGTTGTTCTCCCATGCGGAGTCCTCTTGAGCAGTGCGGTTCCACATAGAGTCCTCAGCCTGCTTCGGGTGGGTTTTCTTTCCTCTGAGCACATCTCACTCCTAGTTCCTATGGCAGTCAGAGGCTCGGGAGTTTGCTGTCCACACCTGGGAGTCTGTGGTGAGTGACTCATCCTCCGTCCCTCTGTCCTCAAGCGGAACACGAGAAGCCTCCCTCAGCAGAGGCCAGCCTAGCACTCAGGCCACAGGTCCCCCCACCCATGGCTTGGAGTCCACAGGCTCTGACCAGGCTCTGACTAGTGAGGGACAGAGGTGGCCAAGTGTCCCAAATGATCATGGCCTCTTTGTTTATAATCCATGTGTTTATGTAGAAGGAGAATGGCCATTCAAAAGTGTATAACCTGTTCCTGAAAGTGAAGAATCCTGCCATGACTGGGGGAAGAGAGGCTGGAGAGGGTGTTAGGATACCTCGGTGCAGGTGCCAGGACCACTGCACATGTCCCTTAAGCTGAAACAGGGAGCCCAAGTAAGGAGAGCAAGAGCAGAAGGGTGCTTCCACAGGAACCAGGAAGCCCTGGAGCTGCAGGTCAGAATCAGAGACTCAGCTCCCGGGGGTCGCTGCTTGTATCCCATCCCCAAGTCAGAAAAATCCTTTGGTGTCAGTAGTAGATCTTTTAGGTTTCTCCTCTGGCAGGAGCTTACCTGCCAGAACCTCTAAGTTTTGAAAACAGAGGGGTTTTTGTTTGGTTGGTTAGTTTTATTTATGTTTTGTTGTTGTTTTTGAGACAGGATCTTACTATATAGTTCAGGCTGGCCTTGAAATCGCCACATAGCCCATGCTGACATGGAATTGGTGGGGCTCCTCCTGCCTCACCCTCCCTAGTGCTAGGATTACAGGTGTGCACCACCACACCCAGCTGAAAATAGTTTTAAAAAGAGAAGTTTTTGACTTGTAGTTTGCTAGCCCCAAGGGGTAGCATTTTGCAATCTATGTATCTTTTTTTTCATACAAAGAAAAAAAGGGGAAGCTGTCATCAATTCATAGAAACAATGACCCCGTTCTTAGAAAAACACTGGTTTTAAAAAAAAAAGTCAAAGAAGGCATTCTCGTGGTTTCCTCTCTCTTTCCTGTCTTGTGTTGGTCCCGTTGTGTGATTACTGTTTTCAGGCCCGTGAGTCTCCTCAGGGCTACATGTCATATTCACACACAGAAAGCCAGTTCACCAGGTTTCACTGGACAACACTAGTTTTCCCTTTTCTGCACTTGTAAAAACTTACTGAAAACCAGGCTTTCTGCATCTGACCCTTGAGAATTTCCTGGATTTCCTCTAGATTTCCTGGAACCTGCCTTTTGTCTTTCTTAAGACTGGGATTTCAACCAACAGGCTGCCTTTGCTTTTTACATCCGCTGCACCCACCCCCAAAAGACATTTAATGAAGCAAACAATTACTCATCTATAACTTTGCTTTTTTCAAATTGTAGGTATCTTTTTCTACAATGGGCATCCAATAAAACAGGTAGATATCCTGGGAACTGTCATTGGAATGAGAGAGAAAGATGCTTTCTACAGTTACGGAGGTAAGAGCAATTGCATCTGAAATTGAGTTGAGGTAGAAAGTGCCGACATAGGGAAAGGTTGGATTTTAAACAGCCCCAGCCTTGCAAAGCTGCTGGGGACCCTCACAAAGCACACTCCTCTGTCCAGAGCCTCTTGGAGCCCCACGTGTGGACTGAGTGTAAAATGAGACGAGGTAGAGTGATACCGATAGTACCGTGAAGTGACCATGGCTGGGGAGTCAGGAGGTAGAAGAATGAACGTACGGCGATGTAGGCTACCGGATTGATGGAGGACACCTGATACCTGTGAGGACAGCTATAAATAGCAGGGGATGATAATATATGGTTACAGTGATACCTTTCCAAAGAAAGGGCCAGGTTAATGTCAGACTCTAAGAAGACTTTAAGGGATGAGAAATAAATGTATATCCAGAACAGTTTTTTAAAAAAGCCTTTTGGTACTCAAAGGAGTAAATGTTATCAGAAAAGTTTCCTTCCCTTATGATGATGGAAACTATATGAAGGTGTTCTGTATTTTGGATACCAGAGAATTGTTAGATTGTGATTTTAGTGTAGTGGTTCTTGATTGTTTAGAGCTTAATGTAAGCATTTTAATATTTGCCTTGTGCAACTTCGAGATTCTCTAGTTAAGAGACCAAGTTAGGCATTTGGTGAGAAACTCAATTTTGAATTCCAAACCTTTGCCATAGTGGACACTGTCACTTTTTGTGATGCTGTCTTGGATTTCTATTTTTGCTCTACTTGGAGGGAGATAAAAGGCACTGGACTTGGTGAGCAAGAATATTTCCTTGGCAGTCTATGCATGATTGATAATTATAGATGCAGCATCATTGCATTTCAACATTTGTTCATTTTCCTGAAGATGACTTGTCTGTGCTTATAAAATAACATGTGAGAGATGAGATCGTCCGTGCCTTCTGCTTTTTCTCAGTGCACAATCTGGAATACATTACAGTCACTTTGTTGTCAGGCATCCATGTGCTGAATCTCTTCTCTGCTTTATTTGACCAAAGGGGTTGGTTGGTCCTGTGTTTCTCCCTCAAAGCACGGGGATACTCAGCTGAGGGCAAGGGCACTGCCTAGAGTACAATAAAGTACTTCCTCCCTGCACACTAGGGGTAAAGCAATAGTGTCTTTCAGGTTACACAACAAGTTTGCCGTCATCATTTACCTTATTCTCCTCCTAATCTTTTGAAATGAAGGGACAGAAATGATTTCCATTTTGTAGATGATAAAGCTAAGGGTCAATAGCTTGCTTAGGGTTCCAGTGATGCAGGTTTGTGGGCACAGTCTTCTGTGTACCCTGCAATCTACATATCTCAGAAATTTTTCTCTCCTTCTTTCCCCTTCCTCATCCAGGCCCCCACCCGCATGTCAGCCGGATCTGGTTTTTAGTTTTCAGTTTTTCAGATCAGATAAATGAGTCTGTTGGAAACCTCAGTGCTGGCTTTAGAACCAGGCCAAAATTAGCCTGTGACCTAACAGAGCATTACTTACGCCCTCTTCCCATTATGGAAAGATTAAGGGTGTGCGCTTGACTGTTCCCAAGAAGCCTTTCCCTCTGAGAGGGAGCCAGCAGCCCGCCACTTCCGTGGGCTGCATGAAAACAGCAAACAGCTAAATGTGGAAGTAATCGAAAGCGGAAATGTTCTTGTGACTAATTCTCACCTGGCCTGTTCCAGCAGAGCTGCGTCTCTCCCCGCTGTCCTCAGCTTGGCTCTCAGGCCACCTTCCAGGCAGCCACACCCTGCTGCCCATTTCCCCACAGGTCCATGCTAGTGGTGCATCTGCCACACTGACGAGTTACTGTGTCCCATACTGCTACCTGGCCGAAGAGGCAGCAGGCCTCAGGGCCATGACACAGGGGCTGCTAGGAGGGGTTACAGACTAGGGACGCTGGGGTTTGGTGGCAGTGCCTGCAGTGCACAGGGCACCTGGCAGCAACGTGAGCCCAGGCTGGAACCTGAGCAGCTCAGACCAAGACCAGGAAGACCTCGTGTTTCCTGGGAGAAATGTTCATCTGCTTATTTGTTGTTTTGGTTTTTGGTTTTTGGTTTTTTTTGTTTTTATTTTTGTTTTTGTTTTTTTTACTTTCTATCATAAATCAAGATTTTCAACTGACCAGAGAAGTCGTGTGCCTAGATGTGTCATACTCTGTTTAAACCCAAACGTCCTTACTGATTATTTGCTTCTTAAAATGATACTTTTCATAAAATAAAATTTCAAACCAGAAAAAATATTAATGATACACATACAAGTCATGTGAAATGCTGTAAATCAGACAAAAACTATGTCAGAGTCTGGGTGAACATTGTTCCTGATATTCCTACTGTGCTGATATTTAAGAAATACAGAAATCCCTTGTTTCCTCAGTGCTATCATACATATGTCCTTTCCTCTTTTGTGTGTGAAATTAGACTTAACAGTCAGTGCATACATTGCATGTGGGGTTCCTTCCCCATAATCTAAAAGACACTATTAGCGCCTGTCTTTGTTACTTTTCTTGTTGCTGGGACAAAATACCCGACACCCAAAATGAAGGAAAGAAAGGTTTATCCTGCTCACTGTTTGTGAAGGGTTTGGTCCATAATCAGCTGGCTCCAAGGCAGGGTGGCATGGCACAGGGGCAACACTTCAAGGCGGTAGCCAGAGCAAAAGAGGGAACAAGAACCCTTCTTCCAGGGCTGGAATAACACTCGCACCACCTCTGTGCCCTCCTCTTGCACAGGCTCAGGATGTTTCAAAGTAAGAATCCTGGCTCCCTGCTGAGTCTCTTAGTTAAACTCCTAAACTTCTCAAGTTGACACAGTGTATCAACCATAACAACACCCAGTGTTTTAAAATCATTTATGTTACAGTATGCCATTTGTTTTACATAAATATATGTAAGACTTTTAAGATTTACAAGATTTTTGTTTTACAGTAAAATACCTATATCTTAACAGCAGTGAGTATAGATCTCCATTTTAACACTTTATTCTCATATGCTGTTACTTACCTTTGTCAATTCCATATATGTTAACATTTAGGTTATTTACAATTTTAAGTGTTATAAGCAATACTGCAGTGAACAACCTTATAGGAGATGTCTGTATCTGCCTACTTATTCTGTTTTCCTCTTCAGAATAATTTATTGGGAGCAATTGCTAAGTCAAAGGATCATTTCAAAGTTTGATGCGTGTTTTCAAACTTGCTCTTTAGAAATTTAGTACTAACGCCATATGAGTGTCAGTATCTAATAGTTGAGAAATTATTGAAATTGGCTTTTTATCCATGGTAAATGCTGAATTTAGCATACTGACATATTTATTGGTCACGCTTATATCTTCCATTAATCCCAAATTTTTTTCTTTGCCATTCTTTCTCTTGTGGCTTGGTCTTTTTCTTACTGAATGATATGAGCTCTTTATATATTAAGATACTAACCCTATCATTTAGAAAATTGCTATCCACTATTAGTTTTTAGATAAGCATGTCAGACTTTTTTTAAAAAATAAGCTCTCATTTTTAGGTTCGGCTTTGAAGAAGTCTCTCCCAACCAACCAGAAGCCTAAAGTATTCACCCACATTTTCTTAAGTTTATATATTTAATATAATGAAACACATCTAGAATTTATCTTACTGTAAAGAGTGTCCTTTGGCTGGGGATATGGCTCAGTGGCACAGTACCTGCCTGGCAAGCGTGAGGTCCTGAGTTTGAGTCCTGGTACCAAAAAAGAAAACGAAGAAGTATCCTTGACTTTTTCTTTCAACATAATAAACTAGCAATAAAGTATTTTTGCCTTTTATTTGTTATACAGTACGTATGATTTTACAAGTCTACTTGATTTTTTTTTTAATTTAAAGAGAATAAAACAAAACAATGGGAACAATGTTGGACTTCGAAAATAAGCCAGTGGAAAATCAGCCATAGGCTGACTTGTTGTGCACCTCATTATCCTCTGAATAGATGTGCAGCCCACCAGACACAGGTGTGCAAAGTTAGCCAAATGGCACAAGCACTAAGTTGTTTCTTCATTTGCCATGGTCTCAGAAATTTCAAGTGTGTGGCTTCTAACTTCCCTTATGTCTGTGTCCCCTGGACTTGTTCTGGGTGAGATATAGGCATGCAGAATTAATTAAACAATATAAGCACTCAGCTGTCTCTTTACTTCACTTGCCATCATTTCAGAGATTTCAGATGCCTGACTTCTTTCTTCTTTGTCTCTGTCTCCTGGACTTGCTCTGGGTGGGCTGGAGGTCTGGGATTGCACCCTGCTCCTTCATCGTGACATTTTCCTGTGTTCCTCCGAATCAGCCCGCTGCTGAGTCCCAGCACTTCCTACATTGGCTGCCTGTCCTGTGGTGCAGCAGATTGGGCTGGGTACCTGGGTTCGTTCTATCTGAGGGATCTGAGGTTCCCAGGGTGGCAGAGTGGTGCGGGGCAGCTGCTCATGGATATTCCCCAGATGGCTGTGGAACCCCGGGGCATGTCTTCCTCTCCTCTGGACCTGTGGTGGCAGGCTCCTGGAGGTGGGGGCGCTCCTTTCCTCCAGCCTGCACGGCTCACCAGGGTTGTGGCTTTTCTGGTCCACAAGGGGCGGGGCGGAGCGGGGAGTGTTAATGGACCATTGTATTTCTGAAGTTCTGAAATGGCCAACAGACCATGGAAAGATACCACTTTAGGCTCCTGCTTGAAACCCACAGCTTCAGAAAACTGCCAGCCTTGATTCAGGGCCATTTGATGTTTTCTTTTAATTGTGAGGCCCACTACCCCGTGCTTAGTAACCTTGGTTCTGAGTCTGTCAGAAATTAGGCAAAAAGGAAATCTCCAAATTCTTCTACAGGTGCCATGGGAATTGTTTGACTTGTTTTGTATTATAAATAAAACAAACTGAACCAGTATTGTTTCTGCGGCCAGGATATAATTATTTTCTATTATGAAAATAAAACAGTGCCCTTCTGTGATATACTTGGCTCCCCTTGAGTCCCCTGCAGGGGTAAGGACCGGGCAGAAGCCCTTTGCAGAGAGAAACCCCGGTTGAACAACGTGGGACCCTTTGAAGACATAAGGGGCTAATGAAAGAGAAGTGACAGAAGGCTATGCCCTCAGTGCTGGTGCCCTTGACCACAGATCATGTGATGCTGTCTTGTTTCAGGGTGGGGGAGAAAGGCCGACTTTGTGTGTGGGTGGTCATTAGATCTCCACACATAACTTCTGAGGTTACCACTTTTAGCAGAGGGGTGTAGATGAGAATTGCTAGTACTCCTGAGGTACGGTAAGGGAAGTGTTGGGTACTTCCCACTGGGCTCGTATAATTCCACTCACATGTACGTGCAGGCCATGCTGGTGTATGAGGAGTGATTGGTTTTTAAAAATGAAGAACTTTGATAAGGGTTTTCCCCATCTTAATTATTGGAAAACATCATGGCTGAATGTAATGGTGATGTGAACTCACCAGCTCTGCCTAGATCTCTCTTCTACCATTTTATGCTTCTCTTGCAGTGGATGATAGCACGGGAGTTATAAACTGCATCTGCTGGAAAAAGTCAAGCAATACTGAGTCTTCACCAGGTAATTTTGTTTGCCACGTTCCTTTGCTCTTTAGCTGCCAGTGGATTGTGTTCAAGGTCACTCATCAGAACAGATGGAGGGTTGAATTTTCACTTTCATCCCCTAGCAACATGCAGTGAGGGACTTGAAATACTGTACTCAGAGACTTGGCTGCTCCAAAACCGGCACCAGGGTGGGTGATGTGCAGCTGCTTCTCTTTTTCCCATCTCTGTGGTGCTGACTTCTTCCTGAGACTCCAGGAATGTGAAAAGGTTCCTGCGAGTTCGAGCACTTGGTTTTCACTGTACCAGCTATTATGTAAGTCAAGAGGTTTTAGCCTAATTGGCCTCCAGGTCATAATCCTTAACCAGAATTTTGAGACTGCTCTTCCCACTAGCCTCTCTGCTGCCATGGTCCAGATTTCCTGAATTTCTAATATGTTAAAATGAATGCCAAGAATTCTAAGCTTGTTAGGATGGGATTCCTTAGGAAGTTAGCCATTACATAATATAACCTGCAAAAGAACTTCAAAATTGTATTTCGAATCTATTGACTACAACTGAAACAACATTCGGAGCTACTTAAATACATTTTAATAATTCTTGAGTACTTTTTTTTTGTTTATTTTGTGGCGCTGGGGCTTGAACCTGGGACCTTGTATGTACTAGGCAAGCACTCTTTCCCACTGTTACAACCTCAACCCTCTTGGGTAATTTTAGAAGTTAGGTTCATGATATTTAAAAAGTGTTGCACAGTACTGGTGATCATTTGTGGCTCTAGAGAAGCTACAGGAATTGACACCTTATTTGTCCCGTTTTACAAAATACGCAGCCTGGTGCCGTGCACACAGGGTACTGAGTCAACACTGCGGTATTTGGACTATGGTTGGGGTAAAAACCCAGTCCCAAGGCTGCTGTATTGGGAGGTGCCGTGGCCATTTGAGAGGCAGGGCCTAGCAAGAGGTCCGGAGGTCTCTGGAGACAGTGCCAGGGACATCAGGACCTGTCTGCCTCCTGGCTTAGTGAGTGACTGCTTGCTGCTACACGCACTCTTGCTGTCGTGCGCTGCTCTTGCCACACACCACTGCGGCTGCCTGGTTTTGGACTTGAACCTATAGAAGAGTAACGTGAACCTTTTAGAGACCAAGTGCTCAAACTGCAACCCAAAACCCACTTATTTATCACCAAGTGCCAACACTACAATTAAGTCTGAATCTTGAGGTTTTAGTTTAGGAAAAACACCCCTTATCTGATGCTCGGCCAGGGCAACTTGGCTCATGTGCTGGCAGAGAGGGTTCTGCACACCCACTGCTCTAGAAACTTACAGCCTGCACTGCAGTGGTTTCACACCAGCATGTTCACACAAAAGCAGCCACAGGTGATTCATAAACAGACGTGCACAGCTGTGTCCCAGTCAAGCTTTATTTATGAAACTAGGCAGTGAGTGGATCTGGTTTGGGGCTATGGTTTACAGACGTCTGTTTCAGATATCATTTTCAGAGTTTTCTCAGTTAATTTTGTTTTAAAGAAATGACATCCTCAGGAATGTAAGTCTTATATTTAGTGATTTGTTTCGATCAACAGAATGGCCATTAATACTGAATGATTTTTATTTTATTTTTTAACAATATATAATTTAATTCCTCCAGTTTTGTCATGCTTTCTTTTTTTTTTAAGATTTTTTTAAATGTCAGTAAGTAGATGAATCAGTAACAATCACAAGGTAGCCTTCATTTCAAATTACTTTGCAAATATGAAGGGAGGGTAAGAATATCAGAAAAAAGCCTGAAAATGGTTATCATCTTGTTGCACATGATTTTTAAATTGCTCCTAACTTGCCCATTCTCGCCTTTGAATGTAATTGCCTGAAGTTTAAAAACTTTCCATTGAAAAGTGGCCAACGAAGACAAAATTTTTTAAACAAAATTAGCCTAAGCCAAAATCTTGTTGCAGTCAGTTAAAGTAGAAGAATATAATATTCACTCTTATAAATGTCTCATTAAATGTACCGCTTGGACTTAGCTTATGAGCAAAGCTAAGATAGCTTGGCCCTCAATAGTAGAATGTTAAAGGGAATTTATCTTTCAGGATGGCACAGACTACTTAAAATGAAATTCTGTCAGGCTCCAGCCGTCTCATTAAATTCATTAAATTACATACCAGACCCTTCTTGGGTCAGCATGGCTTACCCTTTAAATGAAAGCTTGGTTAATTTCAGCATTTATTACCACTCATAATGTCTACATAATGGAGGTGAGGTTTATAAATGCCCTTAACATTCACCCTGAGTGGAACAGGTCATGGGGACAAGAGCACAGAGGAAGCAGACTTTCAGGAAGTAATTCTTTTTTCTGAAGGGAAACCCAGGGCTGATGCCAGTTGCATCTGGGTTCCTGGGAGCTCATTATTGCGTATATCCCCCTCTGTCTCCCTTGGTGTAGCACATGTGTTAAAGTGAACACCTCTGCACAGGACAAAGGCACGGTTATCAACGTGGTGTTACGGCAGAAAATGTGATCAGGAGCCCAAAAGACATCCACTTGTTTCTTCCGAGGTGAAGAAACAAAGACTTAAGAGTAGAGAAAAAAAAGAGACACAGTGAAGTTAAGTAAGCTGCCCAAGGTTACACAGCTAATAAAAGGTAAATTGAGATTTAAGTCAGGTCTTAGTCAAGAAGCCAAATGCTGACCTCTAAGCTGCTCAGCCCCCAGGTGCTAGTGGTACAAATCAAGACCTTTTTTAGCCAGGCATGGTGACACACACATGTAATTTCAGCACTAGAGAGGAGAATCACTGTGAGTCTGAGGCTAGCCTGAACTACGTAGCAAGACCCTGTCTCAAAAAATGAAAAAAAATTTTAACATAAAAGGGAAGTATTGAGTGAGACTAGCTAAATAAACTGTTAGTAAGACAGAATGCTATGTTGTTATTTGAAATGCTATGTTTTGTAAATTCTATAGATACATAGTATGCATTTGGAATTACAGTAGGCAGAAGAACAGTGTAAAATCTTTTATACTGATCACAGTAACTGTGGGAAGCGATAGTATGTCTAGTATGTGGGGCAGGCAGCAGAAAGTGAAGGGGAAGCAGGAGGGCCCGGCAGCCAGAGTGCATGAGTTCCCCCCGCCACTCTGTCACTCACCACCTGCCTCGCCTCTCCGTGACTCCGTTCCCTTCCCTCTACAGAGGGGCCAGTAACAGAGAGGATGAGATTCAGATGTGCCGACACACTGTGGAGGTTTCAGAATAGCACCCCTGTATCCAATCACTTGTAGCTGCTCTTAAGTTAGGCAGTTTGCAAGTAAAATTTGAGTGGTACAGATTACTTCGGATTGAATACGTGTTGGTTTCTTTTAACCATGAAGTTGCTTGTTAAAGTAATGCTTTAAACGATATGAGAGCAGGTGTGTATGTGAGAGAGAGTCAGTCTAGTTCCCCAAGAGTCACGAAAAGTGAGAGATCAGGACAGTGGTGGCAAACCTCTGGCACACATGCTGTGGCAAGCATGCAGAGCCCTTGCGTTGATGACGTCATGAGTTGTATGAGTTGCTTCTCCTGAAATAAAACCTCAGTGTTCACGTTTAATTGCAGCGTTGACATTTTGTGATAAGTAAATGGGTTTGGAGTTGCAGTTTGGGCACTCAGTCCCCAAAAGATTCGCCATCACTAGATTATGGTACCAAGTACCTAGGGGGAACAAGTCTCTGCACAGACACTTTAGAGTTGTTTAGACTAATTGCCCCCCCAGGTCCAGCTGAGCACATTGTACATAGTTGGGTGTAGGGCCTGGTGACCAAGCTGTCTGTACACAGGTGGGAAAGAAGGCATCAGAGCCAGCCTGGAGCTCGCCCACTTGACCTTAGTCTACACTGTTTCCTTCATTCTACTTTTGAATAATTGCAGATTATACCTTTGATTCTGTGGAGTATTTCCAAAGGCTCTGAGGAACTCCGATAGCAGAGCAGTTAGTTAGAAGGAGAACAGATGTGCTGGTTCCCGCTTTGCACTTCTCTCCGTGTGAGCGAGTGTGGGATTGTACTTCTCTCCTCCCTGTTGGCCCTCACAGCTGCTCCAAGCTCAGCAAGAGAACGGAGTGTGATTTCAAAACTTGAGAAGCTACAAGAGACCATTGAGCAGAGAACCAGGATAGAAATTGGGGACATTATCCGAATCAGAGGCTACATCCGCACGTACAGAGAAGAGCGAGAAATTCATGCCACCACTTATTGTAAGTACAACATGTTTCTGCCAAATTAGTTGCTATTCTGGGTATGTGTTCAGTGAACTCTTGCTTAGCTAAAAATCAAACTTCAAAAACTTTAGGAGACTTGACTCTAATGGGGGAAATTATATGGTATAGCTTGCTTTCTTTAGAAAAGCAGAATTTCTTTGTTTTGTTTTATTTGTTAGTTTTTTGAGACAGGTAGTTCAGGTTGGTCTTGAACTCACGGTGATCCTCCTGCCTCAACCTCCTGAGTACTGAGATTACAGGCGTGCCTTCATGCGGGTTTAGAATTGGGCGGGGGTGGGGTGCTAGGAATTGAACCCAGGGTCTTGTGCATGCTAAGCAGGCAATCTGCCACTGAGCTGTCCCCGTAGATTCTAGCATTTCTTAATTTTATTTTGAAGAAAGCTAATTATAAGTAAGTTGGGAAAGAAAATAAATTATTAGTTATATCTAGTTTGTAAGATTTTTGGTTACTTTGAAGTTCTAAGTGTCAGTCCATTCAGGTAGGTTGTTTGTACTCTTCAAAATGATGAAAGTTTCTTGAGCACCATTAAGCCATTCACTTTAAGTGAAGAAAACAGCTCATCAGAAATGGGACTGTTCTGCATCAGTTCCCCTTTGCGCTGTGCTGGGTGATGCTCAGCTGGAAATCTCAAGGACAGTTCCTGTTGTGTACCAGAGTGACAGATGAACCACTGCCCTGCTGCACCTTGCTGGTCCCCACCCACTCCCTGTCACTCCTGATGCCCAGGGCATTGCCTTCCTTCTCCAAGGGTGACTGGGGACCTTCAGGTGCATCTAGACTGCTGCCCTTACGGTGATTTGGACTGGGAAAGACCTGAGCGTAGTGTACGATGGCATCTCTCTCCTGGGGTTTGCTAGATAAAGTGGATGACCCAATGTGGAACATTCAAATTGCAAGAATGCTGGAACTGCCTGATCTCTACAGGAGAGTATATGACCAGCCCTTCCACAGCCCGGCCCTAGAGCAAGAAGAGGCAAACAGGTGCGTTCCACTCTATCCCTGCCAAAAATGCACAGGACAGCCAGGCAGCAGGAGCTTGGAAGCTGGGATTGGGCTGGGGTTAGATCGGAAGACTTGAGCACTGTGGAGCCCTGACCCTCTGTGAGCCTCAGTTTCCTCATCTGCACGATGAGGATGGTAATAGTACAGATGTCCTGGGGTCATTGCAAGGAAAATAAGTTATAATTAATGTTACTGACAGCTTCCCTATTGCTGGACAAAATACCTGACACTCACAACTTAAAGAAGGAGCGATTTGTTTTGGCTCGTGATTTCTGTCTGTGGTCGTCTGGCCCCAAGGCAGAAATAGCATGGTGGTTGGGCATCGCAGAGGAAAGCTGCTCAGGAAGCAGAGGGGTGGGCAGGAGCCAGGGATGGGCACACAACCCTCCAAGCCACGCCCCCAGTGACCCACTCCTTCCAGCCAGGCCCCTCTTCCAAACTTGAAACTTTTGGCACACGTTTTAGATCTAAACCATGACAGAATAGAAGGGGGAGCACAGGGAAAAAATAGCAGGTGATATTTTTCCAAGTTGGAGGAAATCTGCATAAACGCACAGATCCAAGGAACTCAGCCCATCCCAGGGCAACAGACTGGAATAAAACTCTAGTGAGGCATATCACAAACACATTGCACCACCAAATGTCATGATCAAAGTCTACCCAAAAACCCCAATAGCAGCAGCTAAACAGCAGTTCTCATTAAACAGCAGTGGGTCAAACCAAACCAAATCCAACCCAAGAGGAGCGTTACTTGGAAATTTGCTAGTATGCAGGAAGAAGTCCCAAGAACTAGCAACTCCCGAGGGGGTACAGGCTGGGAGGCACGGATGGGATAAGGAAAGCAAGGGAATTTTAAAATGTGTTTTCTTTAATTAAAAAAACAAAACAAAACAAAAAAAAAAAAACACCTTTTTTTTCTCATATTGCTCGGGATTGAACCCAGGCCCTTGCACATCCTAGGCAAGTGCTGTACCACTGAGCCACCCTACCCCTCCCCTTAATTTTTTTAAATGTGGCTGTATTACATATCTAGGAAATTTTTTAATAAAGTATGAACAATAGACCTATATAAGATAGAAAGTGGCAGTTGTCTCTTGAGTACAAGTCCCAGAGGTTACCTCTGCTCCAGGCTCCTGTGTCTCCCTGTAGACTCATTTCTTCTGGGCATGAATAGTAGTTTTTATATTCTGTAGTTTTTCCTTTGCTTTTTTTTTTTTTTCCTGGGGGGGGGTACTGGGGGTTGAACTCAGGGCTTTGCACTGAGCTATATCCCTTTTTACTTTTTGTTTCAAGACAGGATCTTGCTAAATTGCCCAGCCGAGCTCGAACTTTTAATCTGCCTCAGCCTCCCAGAGTGCTAGGTTTGTAGGCGTTCACCACCACACTGGCTCTACTTTTCTTTTCTTAATCTACCATGAATATCTCTGTTAGTTCTGTGTTCTAGCTCATCATTTTAAACAAATATATGATCTTCACTATAGCATTGCATCTAGTATCGCAATGTAATATTGTGTTTCTAGCTAACTTCCTGACTTGTGCATACCAAAAAAGGAAGAAAGGTGATGGTTTTCTGCAGAACTTTTAAAAACTTTCCCCCACCAGCAACTCGGGTGCCCTGGACATTACCAGTCTCACATGTTTGCTGAGTGAAAAAGTCAAAGAATTCCTCCTGGAGAAGAAAGTGCAAAACTTCTACCAGCAGGAGCTGGAAGCGGTGACCTCCTTGCTGTCCCTCGCCAGTCAGCCCGTGATTCATGGCACCTGTTCCAGCCAAGTGAGTGTGGTGTGCTCACATGAAATTAAATTCTGAGTCCTGCGGCTGAAGGGTGTGGGCGACCATGGCTGGCGTAGACACACAGGGTGGACCCAAGGAACCTAAGTCATGGTTCTGGCATATGTTGTTTCTATTTCAGAAAGGTCACTGACCATGAAGAGTTTGCAGTGAGGGCAGACCTGCCCTTTTATCCTCCTTATTTAATCCCATTGCACTTGGTCTTGGAGTGGAACGCTAATAACAGGATTGGGTCCGGCTGTCAGTACTCCCCGAGAGGGTATTTAACCTCAGCCGAGGCCTGGCGAGGGGGAAGGGGATGAGAGGAGGCTGTTACCCTCCCTCCATGGTCACTGATCAGCAGGGTCATTCATGAAGTTGAACCAGGGCTTTTAATCACAGGTTCCCTTTTCTTCAGAATAAGGTTACTCTGTCATGGTTTAGGAGTTTAAACAGAGATCCAGTTGTATTCGGTCTAGTTTATAAGCAAAAGTCTCAGAATACTGAAGTTCATTTTGGTTCTTTTTTTTTTTTTTTTAATCTCTAGTGTTACAGGCAAATATTTTTAGTTGTTTGGTGTTTTTTTGTTTGAAACTAAGAATTA
This sequence comes from Dasyprocta punctata, assembly GCA_004363535.1. Classification (NCBI taxonomy): domain Eukaryota; kingdom Metazoa; phylum Chordata; class Mammalia; order Rodentia; family Dasyproctidae; genus Dasyprocta; species Dasyprocta punctata. Next base: position 57,153 of record RJWM01007272.1, on the reverse strand, counting down.
TTGGAGACTTCAGTTTTAGGCTTTCCTTTTACTCCTTGTTCTTAAGTTTGTTGTTATTGTGACATGACTCCTATTTATTTTAGAATAAATAAATGATCTCAGCATAAATATAATCTTCTTCCCCTCTCCCAGTTATCTGTTGTGGTTGCCATTTGTCCCTCGCCGATCTCCCTATTACTTTGTGTCTGTGATGTCACTCCGCTCCGTCAGAATTTAAGACCTATGAGAGGCCTTGTCTCTTATTCTTTGTTTTGTGCCCAGGCAGGGCTTCAACCAGGGCAGGAGAAAGCAGGTTCTTGGTAATTATTTGATTGAAGAAATGAATGCTTATAAAAATTCAAATGTTTCCCCAAGGTAATTAAAAATCGGTGTCTCTCCCATCCTTCCTCCGATCTTGTCCCTGTCCCCAGAGACAAGTCTGCTGCCGGCCCCTGAATATGCTTGTGTGTGTGGACACCATGTGTATGGTCCCCAGTAGGCAGCATGCTGTTGAACCCCAGAAGAGGCCTCGCTGTTCCCTGAGCAGTGTGTCTTGCACTGTTTAATCCTTCCCTGGTCGCATGTGTAGGTTTGTCACTATGGAATAACCTTTTGTTACCTGACCCAGCAGTTGGGTTAATGTGTATAACCAGTGCCTCCATTCCTGGGCTGGTCAGACGTTTGCTCGTCTTCTGTTACCAGCAGGGCTGCTGTGCATGAACACTCTCGCTAAGGAGCCTAAGTTGTGCTTTGTGATACCGGTAGAACAGATCCTGGGTCACCCTCCTGACCTCCAAGGCATGGCCACTGCTTCTCAGGTGTGTTCACACACCTAATTACCTCTTTCTGCCAACAAGGTCACGTGCCTGGTGACCCAGGATTTCATACAGGAGATGAGGAATAGCATTTCAGAAAACACCTGGGTGGAGGTCACAGCTGGGTGCTTTGCTTTTTGCCAAGGTTGCTCTACACAATCCCACCTTCCCAGCTGTCCACTGACAGAGAGTGACCTTCCCACTTAGTAAAGCCAAATTGACCTCCTCACACTTCCGATGACTGTCCATATGCTTGCAAGGAAGCTAGCACTTAGGGAAACCCACGTGCTTCCCATGAAGCCAGTTCTTCTGTGACAGCTGAAACTAAGCAGAGAGACAAAAGGACACTTTGAGGACTAAGTAGCTCCTCCACTTGGAATGATCTGTGAGGAAGTCCTGGGCTGCTAGTTTTTTCAAAATGCTTAGAGCAGAGGCTTGTATCTGCCCAGTGCTACGTGTTCAAAAAGGAACAGCTATGGCACTGTATTTGCTCTGTCTTTGGAGACGATTTTTTTCCATGAATTATGAATAAGTCTGTCACATTGCTATGGTTGGGGAGGTCGGTGTCATTACATTCGATCCATTTAGTAAAGCCCTGGGAGACTAAAGATGCTCACAATGATGGTGGAACCTGAGAGCCCTTGGCACTTTGTATTGTCGAGCTTAACAAAAAGTCACTGTGATGGTGTCATAGATTTTAGAGGAAGAGAGTGGTTTGAATGTTTCTCCCTTTGCTCTTTTTCCATCTAGGCCCTTCTTAGCAAATTCAGAAACATGATAAGCAGATCTTGCAAAACCATTGTTTCTTTTGACAGCTGGATAAATGTGGTGTTTGTTTGGGAGTGAAGACTATATATATTTCAGGGAGCTGCCCAGTTCTTGACCTGAGCCTAAGCTTGGCTCATTCAACCAGTTGCTGTGTTAGTCTGTGAGCAATTTTGGTTTCCTGACCTGAATGAGTCTATCATTGCCCTTTCAAGAACAAGAAGAAAGATACAGATCCCAGTCCAGGAAGAGCTCCTGGCATTTTTGAGAGAGGGAACTAGCAGTCTTCCCTTGGAGTCTGCAGTCTTTAAACCAAGCCAGGAAACATGTCCCAAGGTCAGCTGAGGCCTAGGTTTCTGGAAAACAAACTTCACACGTTGTTTATATTTACTGAGAGCCTTCCTATTGCATCTTCCTTGTTCACGGCTAGAACTGCTTCTCATCTCACAGGCCTGTACGCTCTCTTTCTGCCACTTGGTTTTACTTAAGAGAGGAGCAAATGTGTACACAAAAGATTGCCCAACACGAGAGGTGCAGACTTCTCACTCCCTGTCATTGCATTAAACAAACAAAGCAGGACTAAAGTATGGAACAATTAACAAGCTTGGTTCTGTCGGAGAAGCTTCCAGCTCTCCTTCCCTACCATTCCACCTAGCTGGCACACACATGGGTCTTTCTTGACTCAGCAGATTAGAAGCCTGCTAGGTGGAGTCATAAACCAGTTGATCTGGGAAATTGTCCTTAGGTGCTATAAGGTGGAACTTACTTTTCTTTTTTTTTTTTTTTTCCTCTCTTTCCTCTCCATCTAGGTGGAATTTAAGAACGACACCAGTTCCAAGGCCATTCATAGTGTATTTAAGAATGCTATACAGCTGCTGCAGGAAAAAGGATTTGTTTTCCAGAAAAATGATGGTTTTGATAACCTGTACTATGTGAGACCCATAACTTCTTTTCCTTCATAGCTTCAATTGCAAACATATTGTTACTAAAGAATACTTAGTGTTTTTAAAAAGTTAGTAGGTGGCATATAAAGTCAGAAGTGAAAATTAGCCTTACCTTTCTCCAGGCTAATATATGTATCTCCTTCCAGACATTTTCTGTTCCTTCACAAATGCAAACATATACAGATATGCTCATGTGGCTTTTTTTGTTTCATAAAAAAAGTGATCCTCTCCTAAATGAGGACTTGTTAACCTCAGCACTACATGGGCCAGATGACTGTTTGCCATGGGGACTGTCCACTGCATTGTAGGACATTTAGAGTGTCTGTGTCCTTCCCTCACTAACTGCCAGTAGTACCTCTCCCATTGGGACGATCAAAAATGTCCCTGGACATAGCTAAATACTCCCCAGGACAGTTGAGAGCTGCTGCTCTGACTAATCCACAGCGACTTGGATTGACACTAAAATAGCATATCATACTCACCTTTCCTCACTCGGACTTAGGGACCCACCTCATTCTTTTTGACATCCTCATAGTCCATGCTATGTGTACTTGCCATTCATTTTTTTTAGCCTTTCTTTGTGATGAACCATCATGGTTTTTCCAACTTTTATTATTAAAGACAGCGTTGCATTGGCCCTTTTTGTGCATCTGTCTTTGGGCACTCATGCACTGTTTCTGTAAGACCGACAGAACATTTCACACGCGGTTAAGCTTCTCCCCGAAGGCTGTGCCCACTGACTTTCCACGAGGTGTCCAAATGGGGGCATCCCTCTACCTCATTCTTTCCCAGTTACAAGTCTGCCTCTTGCTGCAACCCCTTCACCTTGGGGGAGCCAGGCTGGAAACAAGTCTCTCTGGGCCATCGAGGTCAGCAGCATAGATGTACCTTCAGGAAAGTGAGTAGTCTCTGTAGTCAGATCTGCCTAGCTAGATTCCCACGGGTAAAGGTTCCTGAATAGTACACTTCCTGATGTTCATTTACTCTCAGCGTTCCAAATCCTAGGGTTTTTTAGTGCTATTGAGTAACTCCTGGAGGAGGCACTCCAGTCTGGAAGGGCGAGTGTGGCCCACCCTGTCTGGGATTGGGGAGGTGCATGGTGTTGGCTGGAGTTGTCAGGCCAGCAGGGTGGTTCAGCTCTGCCCCACACCCCAACACTGTCCCCCCAGGCTCTGGGCCAGGGTCGGTAGAGGGCAGCCTTTCCTGGGGAGCTGCAGAGCACAGGCAGCCACCGGGGATGAGACATGGCAGGGTGGACACTTCTTCCTGTGACTCAATCTGAGTTGGAATGGGCAGTCAAGCAGGAACGGGCCTCCCGTCCCTTCTCCGACTTCACTCCTCCCCTTCCACTCATTGTGAGCCTCGTAGGTTTCCTCTTTCCTGAGACCCAGGCTCAGGGAGGTGGTTCTCATAGTAAGGGCAGTACTCCTGTTTGGCTGGTGCTTTCCAGTTCTCAGCAACTGGCACACATGGCCTTTTTGTTGTTGTAGGAATTAAACCCAGGTCCTTCGCACTGAGCTATAGCCCCAGCCTTTTTTTTTTTTTTTTTTTTTTTTTTTGGTACTGGGAATCAAACTCATGACCTCTCACTTGCCAGGCAAGCACTGTGCTGCTGAGCTATATCCCCAACTCATTTTTAAAATTTTTAAGATAAGGTTTTACTAAGTTGTCCCAGCCTGGGCTTGAACTTGAGATCTTCCTGCCTCAACCTCCCAGAGTGCTGGGATTATAGACCCAGCGTCACACACATTACCTCATTTAACTTTCCCATACAGCTGTGAGTTAAGTCAGGTCCCAGGCATTCATGGCTGTCTCTGCAGTGGACACTACCAGCTGTGTGCATAGTTGCTTTCTTCCTCCCTCTCTCCCTTTCCTTCTTTCCTTCCTCTTTTCCTTTTCTTTTTTATGCTTTCATGAAGCTTCCTGCTGAACATGAAGGTGAAATCCATTTGGCTGCAGCTTCCCTCTCACCTGAAATAGTTGAGAAAGAAATATGGTTGGTTATATCTGCCTTTGAGAGCAGAGAGTATTTCAAATGGATGGGCTCATTTTATTCTCTTACTAGCTTTTCCTTGCAGATGTGGGGATTGGAGGCTTTGATCACCTTTGCCCCCTCAGAATTATAACAACAAATGAGACATGGGAACATGTTGTGAGTGTTTAGGAAGAAAGTTGCTCCTCACACATACCCAACTCAGGTCTTTCTTATCCTCGTGGCCCCCAGTGGACCAGCTACTGTGGGTGTCCTCTGGGCTGACTCGAGTGGCTCCTTGCTGGGGACAAAACTGGTTCGACATAGGCATACTGTCAAAAAATCACATTGTTGGTATAGGGAGATGATAGTTAGGAAATCTTAGAAACTCTCCTAAATGCTGACTTTGGAGTCTGGATGATTTAACTGTCGTGTTACCTGAGAATCTTCTCTCTCGGAATTCTTTTTCCTGTTTAGGTAACCAGAGAAGACAAAGACCTGCACAGAAAGATCCACCAGATCATCCAAGAAGACTGCCAGAGGCCAAACCGTAAGTGGTAACGGGCAGGCAACGCACTAGTGTGCTGGGGGCTGCTCCCTTCCGGGGAGGCCTGGGTGCAGAATCCAGAGACGAAGGCTTTTCCAAGTGGTGACCTGGAGAAGGGACGGCCAAGGCACCGTGTTCTGTGAGCCATTTCCGCCCCTCTAAAGTGCAGTTAGGCCAACACAGTAGTTTGGACCTTGCCTGCAAATAAGATTCAACCCAAGAGCCTCTAAACATGCTTCCTATTCCATTAGGATGGGCTGGGGGCCCAGCTGGGTGTGACACTGCGTGGTCAGCACCTTCACCAGGATTTTGTGGTGGTGTTTGGGTTCTTGTGTTCTAAGTTGCATTGTTTACTGTTGGTGCCTGTCCCTGGTCTTTGAACATAAACCTGATCTCCCTTCTCTTCAAACATCAAGGCCGTACCATGTTGGAAGGGATGAATCTAGACATTACAGTAAGTGAATGATATGATGCAGTTATCTTGGAAGCTGGTTGTTTGCAAAAGACGTGGCCTAGACAGTAGCTGGTCTGCTTGGGCTTAGGTCAGCCCCTAGTGGGGAGATACTCAAACTGCAAGTCTCTCAGTGAGCAGGAGCTGCTCTCACACTGTATAGAGAGAAGGTAGCATTAGTCCTGTCTTTAAATCCCATGTAAACTGGTCAGGTCTCAAGGTGACTTCAGAATTCACCTTTTGCAGGCATATGCTAACAGGGAATGTTGACTTAGACAAAGACATGATGCTAGAACTGTAAAGGGTTATTACTGACTGCAGATCCCTGATCCTGCTTTCTTTATCCCCAGGAAAATCCACCTCCAATCTTTTTGCTCCGGTATCCCTAGGGTCTGGACCTGGGCGGGGCTGAGTCCAGAGGTGGAGTGGGCTGGCCCGTCTGGCCTGGTGAGGTCAGAGCCCCAAGTAGTACACAGCAGCTCCTAAACCAATTGGTTTTTAATGCAGCTACATGACTCTTGTTCACTGCGTTCAGGGCAATGAGCACAAGCATCCTTCAGCTGAGGAGGAAGGCTGTCCACTGCTACTTAGGGTGCCCAGCCAGCAGGGAAAGAAGGTGCTCCCAGCCCAGGCACCCTGACCACATCTACATCCTAGTTTGACCTGCACTGGGAACAGAATAGCTTGAAGCCTGGACCCCGGGGAAGCAAGCGTGAGGAATTCACACTTCACATCTAACAGCCCTGGTGACACGAGGGGTGGTCAGTGCCCACCCATGGTCAGCTTCCCCCGAGTGAGCACATGTTGGGGTGAACGAGCACTGGCATTCAGGCTGTGTGTGGGAGCCCCTAAAAGCTACAACAAGCCTGTCACCTGGCACTGACTCCCAGGAGCTGAATTCTGGAGCACATGTGAGGGACTATCTTAGCATTTGTTTCAGTCACTCCTCTCCAAATGCTATAACCTGTGGCATTAAAAAATTATTCTGAATAATAATATGTGCTCACTATTAAAAATCAAGCAGTGTAGCCAGGCGTGGTGGCGCACACCTTTAATCCCAGCTCTCGGGAGGCTGAGGTAGGAGGAGCGTTGTGAGTTCGAGGCCAGCTTGGGCTACAACGTGAGTGCAAGGCCAGCCTGAGCTACATAGTGCGACCCTGCCTCAAAAAACCAGGGCCAGGAGTTTGGCTCAGTGACTTAAGCACCTGTCTGGCAGGCGCGAGGTTGTGAGTTCGATCTCCGGTGCCACACCAAAAAAAAAAAAAAAAATGAAGTAGTGTGAAAATACAGGCAAAAAAAGTCAGGGCCCTCCTCAACACTGTGTTCCCCTCTGCAAAGCACAGTTGTTGCCAGTTCTTCCCCTCCCTTCCAGATGCAAGCACTGCAGACACGTTTGTGCAGTAGATCCTTTTTGAAAAGCACAGGTGAAATGTAGCTTACAGTGTCCGCACTCCGCACCCTGAGCCTTGCCTCCCACTGTGGCTTGTGGAGGTTGTGGGCAGCGGCACTGCCCGTGTGCCAGGGCTCAGTCCTCTCACTGCTGTGCAGTGCCTCCTCTTGTGTCCAGAGAGCGCTCTGACGGCCACCTTGCCGTTCCCACCAGGCCACCCGTGCCGACCTTCGTCCTTGTCAGGTGACTGCCGGGCGGACTCCAGCTCTTTAGGCTTTAGTGCACAGAGGCCGAACTTACATCAAGGAACGGGCTGAGCACAGCAAGCCTGATTCAGGGCCTTGGAGGACTGAAGGGGTCAGCCTAAAGATGGGCGCTGTGTGGCATGGGGAAGAGCTGGGGTCAGCCTAAAGATGAGCGCTGTGTGGCATGGGGAAGAGCTGGGCTCTGTGGGCGTGTGCCCAAGTTCCAGCCCTGCCTCACAGGCCACTCTAGCTATGTCACCTTGGGAGTGTCTGGGCCTCAGCTTCTTTCCATGCATGGTGAGGATAGTACCGGCGCCTACCTGACGGCTGCTAGAGGTCAGTGCGGTGGTGTTTGTGAGGCACACGTTACCAGGGTCAGCGAAGGGCCAGAGTGAGGCTCATTTCCTGGCGGTACCAATGACAGCCTTCCTCGCCCCGGCCTGGTCTGCGAAAGCGGACGTCTGCTCACTGCTGCAGGGTTAGTAGTGTTCCAGGAGAGCCATTTTGCATGCAGTCAGTGTGTGGAGTTATGCTGCTGTTGGGCTAAGTTTTTAAAAATACTTGGATTTCAGTTTTAAGTATGAATACAACAAATGGCAAATTATCCATGAATTCTACCCTGAAGATAGCTTTTTAGCCCCAACTTTTTATTCTGAAAATGTTTTGGCCTCTAGAAAAAATGAAAGAGTTGTACAATAGATGTCACCGGAAGACTGTCACTTGTGCTTTCTAGCACAGGGACTTCTCCCGTAGGCTCACTGTGACACTTCTCCACCCAAGCAGATTGATACGCCAAGGTTCCAGCATGGCAGCATCTCACTGGATGTTACTGTATAGCGTTAGGTTTTCATCGAGTTCACTGTGTTAGTCGGGGTTCTTTCTGTGCCTATGACACTCCTGTTAGAGTGATTTTTTTCCTAGCCTTTTGTAGTAAGTAGATTATATCCGAGATTGATTTCTTTCTTTCCTTTATTTTCCCCAATACTAGGGATTGAAGCCAAGGCCTTCACACTGACTGTATTCCCAGCCCTATCCCCCTTTTTTGAAACAGGGTTTCCCTGTATAGTTTAGGCTGGCCTTGTACTCATCACAATCCTCCTGCCTCAGCCTCCAAGTGCTGGGTTTTCAGGCATGTGCCACCACACCCAGCCTCCCAGACCTTTAGAAAAAAGAATTTTTTTTTTTTTAATTTTAGATACAGTCTCACCAAGTTGCCCAGGCTGAGCTCAAACTTGTGATCCTCCTACCTCGGCCTTTCAGAACGCTGGGATTCCAGGCCTGCACCATCATACCTAGCTTGAGATTTATTTTCATATGAGTTGGGTCTGTTAGAAACCTGTTTTTGGTTTCTGGTGGAGGAAGGCCCAAGGAGGGTTTTCTGCATAAGGGTTTGGCAAAGCTAAGGCTCCAGTATCATTGCTGCTAGGTTGACTGTGAAGACTGGGTAACACGGTCAGCTGGGGAACTGCCTGCTGGCTTTTACTGCTTGTCCTCGTTTCTAGTAATTACTCACATGAAGAAGAGTCTCGGCCTTGGCCCCAGGAGCCTGGAAGGTTGCTGCTGACCCGCTGCCCAGAGCCCATAGATGCTGGGGACGCCTCTCAGCCTTCGCCCAAGTATACAGGGCTCAGAAACTAGAGCTGCAGCTGAGTAGCACTGCCTGTCCACAGCACACAGTGGGGGCAGGGAGAGACCTTTCTACCCTGCGTCGGAAGCACGGCCGTTGTCTCTTGCTGTCAGTTTTTCTCTGCAAGCCAGTGCTTTCTGAGAAGAGCCGAAGCTTCTTTTGCCCTTGTGGCACCAGGGGTTGAGTGCAGGGCCTTTGCGCCAAGCTGTATCCCCAACCCTGTTTGTCTGTTTGTCTAGAGAGAGGATCACACTAAGTTGTCCAGGCTGGGCTCGAGCTGGCCGTCCTCCTGCCCCAGCTTCCCAGAGTGCTGGATTGCAGGCATGTGCCGCCACCCTGGCTGAACTGAAGTTTCTTGAGACAGGGACAGGCCGTGCGTCTGGCCTGGTTAGGGATGTCACATAGAGGCCTAGTGGGTCCCCATGTGAGAAACAGCACCTACCGGTCTCCTTTCATCCACACAGCTGCCCTGTCCCCTGTGAGGTCGCTGGTTTTTGTCCTAGAAGCCACTTGCCCCCATCGTGGAGACAGGAATGCACTTGGGCCTGGGGGCTGCAGCAGCAGCTCTCCATCACCACGTGGTACGACACACACAGTAGGTGTTCAGCAAATCCAGCTGTGACTGTTGAAGAAACAGCTTGCCTATGTGGTCTGTCAGGAAGTCATGAGCATGCACAGCCACTAGAGGTCGCAGTTTTTGTTAGTCAGGGACCAGCCTGTGACCTTAGCACAGACAGGGACCTCAGAGATGTCCTGGTCCCCCAGCTGCAGGTGAGACTTGGGGTGCTATGATTTGCTCAGAGCCACAAGGGGGTGCGTGGAGTGTCACACTGTTTTACCCGACACCGCAATGCCTCTTTGAACACTGTCCTGCACCAGCAGCATTTTATTGTCAGAGACCAGCACACACTGCGCTGTACCTCAGCCCAGCCAGGGAGCCCTGAGCATGGAAACCACTGCTCTTACTCATTGCTTTCTGCAAGGAAGGCAGTTGCCAACCCTCAACTCTGTCACTGCCTACCAAGTAGTCTTAGTTTGTGCTAGAGAGTGAGAGGTCACCGGAACACAGCCATCACAGCCGAGACTCACCGAAAGCCAGGCAAGGAGGCAGCAGAATAGGGCATAGGCGGAAAGAAATCCTTCTCCCCATGGCAGCCCTGCCAAACCAGGCCTCTGGGAAGGCTGCGCTCCACTGTGGCTCTTGAGAGGGCCCCTACCGGGAGTGCTGAGCACATGCTCTTGTGCCTGTAATCGTGCAAGAGAACAAAGTTTTTTGAGAACTAAACCCCACTAGGCGATGGATGTGAAATTACTACATGGGAATCCTTGAAGGTTGGAGGTCAGGGGCCTGAGAAGAGGGTTTTAGGATTTATTTCTGGATCCTCCAGACCAGTGCATCTCTGACTTTACCATCCATCAGAATCATCTGGGGATTGTGCCCCAGTGCAGGTGCAGCGCTAGAGCTTTGGAGGAGAGCCCCGAGGAGGGGATGCCGCCCTTGTCCACACTTACCCGCCTGCCTTCTCCCCGCAGACATGGAGAAGGGCTGCCACTTCCAGCACATCTTGGCCTGTGTGCACCTGAGCGTCCACCCGGGCCTGAGCGAGGCTGTGCTGCAGCAGGTGCTGGAGCTTCTGGAGGACCAGAGTGACATCGTCAGCACGACAGAGCGCTACTACACGGCCTTCTGAGCAGAGGCCTGCGGGGCAGCCGAGGAGCAGGAAGAGCAGGTGTGCTCGGCCTGGGCTCCGCTCATCAGTTGCAAGCCAGAGCTCACGTGTCTGTGGGCAGCTGCCTCATCATGAACCGTCAGCGACAGTCGCTGCAAGTGAGTCTCGGTGTTCTGTGAACTGCATCCTTGGGCGCAGTGACTTTGATCTCAGCGATGACATACAAGAAAACCCTTCTCACTGGCCTCCTGGATGGACTTGGCATCTGTCAGGGAACAGCGGAAAGACACAGTGTTGGTGGCTTAATCCATGTGTGGTTACTGATGCGATAAAGGGATGTCAGAGGGTAAAGGGCCTTACTGAAGAAACAGATGACACAATTCTGAAGCATCTTAAGACCCCTGGCTTTTGACTACATCCCCATGGGCTCCTCTGAGGGTTGGCATGGGTGGACGGGGGAGTCACTCGACTCTACCTTTGGAGCTTCAGCACCAGTTGGGGTGCCTGGGACTTGGGGCCTGGCCTGCTGTTTGCAGCAAAACAAGAACTGGGGCATGACTGTGCTTGTGATTTTCCTTTGGAGTCCAAAGGCACTCGGCACAGTACCCAACACCACATGAGTACACCATGGTCCCACAGAGTCCCAGAGCCTCTGCGGGCTGCCAGCAGTTGCTTGGCAGGCGGCGAGTGTTATTCGCAAGGTTGCTGCTGAGTGAGCAGGGTGTGCCCAGACAGGTGCCAGCGTCAGGCTTTTTCTCTGAATAACAAGGTAGAAGGGAACTATCTGAGGCATGTAGTAAGCTTGTTCTAACAGAAAACGACAAATTCAGCCAGCAAAAATAAAGTATGCAGAAAGATTTGGAGTTAATTACAGGCATTTTGCAGACATACATCAGCCCTCGTCTGCTGGTCTGGCTCTTGATACAATAGAGTCTCAGTGGGTCAGCTGGAATCCTGCAAGCCCAGGAGCTGCTCCACCCGCCATGATATGGGGAAGGTCTTACTCAGAGGTCTGCCTCAGCGTACATGTCAGGCAGATCACCCTTGTCCTGCATCTCTGACTTGACCAGACTTCTGCCAGCTTCTGAGGTTGACTGCCTTCTTTATGGCCACAGGGTCTTTTCGAGGGGAGGACTAGGATTGAACCCAGAAGACTTCTACCACTGAGCTGTACCCCCAGCCCGCCCCACTTTTTCAGACAGGGTCTAGCCAAGGTTCCCAGTCTGACTTCAAACTTGTAATCGTCCTGTCTCAGCCTCCTGAGTAGCTGGGATTATGGGAGTATGTCAGCATCCCTGCCAGAGAGTCTCCTGAACAGAGGTTGCCCAGAGGGACATCCTGGCAGATCTCCCTCAAGACCAGTGGCTTTTGAGATTGAATACATCTTTGATTAGCAAACCTTCTAGGAGGGAGTCTCGAATCAGAAGGTGGAGAGAACAGATCCTGGCACAGAGCAAGCCCACCCTAGAGGCTCCCACCCATGACCACACAGGTGTGAAAGTGAACACACAAGATGCTCACTGGCTTGTAATCTAGAATTTTATGATCAGGGAGTCAGGGAAAAGGTTCATTATGGTCCATGTACATAAGGAAATATTATAAAGCCTCTAAAATGATGGAGCAGGCACATGATCGCCACAGGCACTGCTACCAGCAGACTTAGGGGAACAAGATTAGGTATAGATCTGTTTAGATAGTACAGCACTATTGCTGCAAAACTCGCTTTGTACATGCACCCACCTGTGTAGTGTGTCCCTACGCCTTTGTGTTTGTAAGTGTGGCATGTGTGTCTAGAAATACTTCGTGCGGTGGCTTTCCAGGGCTGCACCTTCTCAGGCTCCTTTGCTGTGGCCTCCGTCTCCCTGAGGCTTTGGGGCTCAGCATCCATCCTAGACCTCATTTCTGTTTGGCTTATTCTCCTGAAGGAGTCTCACACTGCCAGTCCCCCACTCTACATCTGTGCCGGGCCTGTCCCCTGGCATTCAGACACTATCCAGCCTCCAACTGACATCTCCACTTCAGAATCTAAGTGGACCACAAACCCAGCCCCACGCCAGGCTCCCAGACTCTGCTGATCTCCACCTTGGTCCTTTGCAAGTTTCCCTGTTCCAGAAAAAGACAGCTCCATTTTCCAGTTTCTCGGGCCAAATCTGTTGAGTCCTTCCTTCCTCTCACAGCCTCCATCAATCTTGGTTCCACCTTCAGAACATTTCTAGAACCCTGCTGCTTCGCACTTCTCCACTTCCACCTCCCTGGGTGTCGCAGTCCCTGCCTGTCCTGCCTCTGCCTGCGCCCCTCTGTTGCAATCTCAGCATGGCGGCCTCGGTGGTCCACTCTGCATAACTTCTGTTCTTGCTCCAGATAGGAGCCTGCAGGACCCCAGGGACCAGCAAGGCTCTGCTCTGCCTGGCCTCTACTGACCCCTTACCCGAGGTGCACACCTGCTATAGGGCCTTTACACTGCCGTTTCCTCTGCCTGGAACAGTCTTGGCCCAGATGAGCCACCACCCTTCAGGTCTTCACTCAGAGGTCACCTGCCTTTCTCTGTGCTAATTGGATCCGACCTCTTCTCCCTCCTCCCTTGTCCCACAGAGCTTGTTACTTACTGCCTAGAGCACTTCAGATGCTCTGTTCATCCTGTCTCCCTGGTGGAAGAGGGCTCTAGAGAGCGGATACTCTCTTGATGTCTGTTGTGGCCCCAGCACCCATTCCAGCACCTGACACTTCTCTCAGCAGCCCCACTCTTGTAGCTGCTGTCAGCCACCACTGCCTGCCTCTCCTGTGGTTCCTCCGGGGTCTGCAAGAGCTCAGAACAAACAGCTCCCAGGAGCAGCCTCCAGGGTAAATGCTCCTGCACCCTCACCTGGCAGGCGAGATGTCTTGTACTATTGCAGGCCTATTTGCACTATTTCAATAGTGTTTCACACTATTTTCCAGGTTTCCCTGTGGGGTCGAGCACCATCTGTCTGCAGAAGCAGCCCACTGATTATCAGTCAGCCCTCCCTTCCCATCCCTGTTCAGCCCTCCCACTCCCCGTCCCTGCTCATTGCATCTCCCAGGTGAATTTCTTGGTTTCTAGAAGTCTTTGCCTCAAGGTCAGCTTCTGGGTGAGTACACATTAACACTGCATTCTCAGATGTATTTTGGAAGTGCTGTATGAATAACTCCACATGTCAGACATTACTAGAAGTGTTCACCAAAGTGATATAGCTGGTACCTCCGAAAGGTGAAGTGTCAGGTGCTCTTAAACTACCTATCTATACTGGCATTTTTGCAGTTAGCAAATAAAGCTTTTCCCCTCTCCCCACCTCCCACTCAAGTAACCTGCATCAGGAGTAACCCAGGAACGGGACAGGCCTATCTTCCACAGTAATGTGGGGATTCTAGGAAGACGAGGGTAGCTTTTGGAAAATTCTGAGGCCGACAGTAGTAGAGAAGACAAGTCAGAGGGTTCCCCGGTCAAGGGAATGTGTACCTTTGTTTCAGGGAGGTGCGAGTTCTTACCTAGGTTACACTGCCTAGAAGGCAAAGATGTTTGCAGATCATGATGACCTCCATCGGGTAAGCACCCAGTGCTCCCCACCCCTGCGCTTCTTTGTCCTTATTTGCCTTCTGATGGGAGTGTCAGGGCACGGGCCAGGGGAAAGAAGTCCACTCTGATGAGGAACCCAAGGATTAGTGCCAAGGATCGAAACCAAGAAGATGTGATTTTCTATTGGCAAAAGCATCTACACTTTCTTATTAATGAGGTTTCTCTTCCACAGGTGACTTCTGTAGCGCTGGCCCAAAGAAACATCTTATTTTCTTACTAAGCTTATACAAGGCAAAGAGCGAACTCCCATGGCAAGCAGGCTGGCTGGACACGCCAGCAGCAGGGGCAGGACAGACAGCACAGTCCTGAAGGGAGAGGGTTCTGTGAACAAAGAACTGCGCAGCTGAGTTGTTACCTGTGGTGTTCTATATTGAACCCTAGATTTGGCAAATGTTGAAGTCCTTCTTCCACACCAAATTAAAATGATAGGTTTTTGTGTTAGAATATAGAAGAATTTTGAAGACTACTTAATAGCTCTAGGTTCTTTTTTCCAGATAGAGTCAGTAAGTGTGTCTTTAATCCAGACTGATGTAGTGAGAGGTTATGTGAAGGAAACGTGGGTTTGAAATGTTGCTTTAGTACTTGAAGGTTACCCAGTGGTCCTTATTAAATCTGAATCACCGTGAAGGAGCGGTTTCTGCTGGTAGGGAACCTACTTCCATGACTAAAGCTTTTTAATTATGTACCATTTATTAATTAGTATCTTATGTATTATTTATCATCTAACATTTAGGTGACTTGAAAATACTTGAACTCGAGAGATAAAAACAGAACCACACAAAAACTTGTCCATGAATGTTCATAGCAGCCTTATTCCCAATAAGCAAAATATAGAAACAGCCCAAATAGCCATCAAATGATGAATAAACAAAAATGGGTTCGCCATAGAATGGAACATTTTTGAGCCACGGGAAGGAATGGAGTTCTGATACAGAGAGCGTGAGCTCAGTGGAAGCTGCATGCTCATCTTATGCACAAAGAGTTTGAAGACAATTGTACTAGGCTCCAGAAGCCAAGCACAGATGGCCATGTGCTGTAAAATCAATTCACATGACGTGTCCAGGAAATAGGCAAGTCCTTAGAGATGAAAATAGGTGTGTGGTCTCCAGGCATACGGAAGGAGATGATTGGGTACCAGAGGGCTTCTTTCTGGGTGATGGAAATATCCCGGAATTAGACAGTGGTGATGTATACACAACTCTGTTGAGTAGTCAGAACCACTGAACTGTGGGCCGGTTGGTCACATTGGGGTGGGCTTCCACAATGGCATTCCAAGACAGCTCGCAGCCAGATGGAGGCTGTGTGGCCACACGGCGTCACTTCCTCAGCATCCTAACTGATGAAGTTGTCACAAAGTCCCACCATGTTCAAGAGGAGAGGAGTAAAGTCCGCCTTCTGATGGGGAGGAGCAAGGCTCTGGAAGGACGTCCAGATCCAGCAATAGTGCCCTGCCCATTTTGGAAAACCGAGTCTCTCACAGATATCTTTCAGCCTATACATACAAAAACAAAGATCTGTGTTACTAAAGAATTCAAAGAAGGGGGAAATGATTCCCAACTTGCCAGGTGGTGTGTATTTCTATAGAGAATATGTACATTATGAGAAATGTAGCCATGTTAATTATTTTGTGTATATTTGTAGGAAAAAGCATTTTATATGCACCTTGCTTTTTCATTTGATGCTATATCTGGAGGGTTTTCTCCATTTTATATACAAAATTAACTGCATTCTTTTAAGTGGTGACATAATTCCACTGTGTAGCTATCTGACAGTATATTTAACCAGACTCGTATTGAAAAACATTTTATTGGTTCCTAATTTGTTGCTATTGCAAACACTTCTGCAGGAAACATCCTTGTGCATTTTTCTTTCCTTGGCATACATTCGTGGGCATGTTTGTATGGTGAATGGACCTGCCAGCAGAAAGAGCATGAGCAAGTAAAAATTGAAATAGCCACTGACAAAATGACCCACTGCAAGGACTGGTTTGTTGAACACTCTTGTCAATGACTGATGAGTCTGCCTTTTTATCCACAACCTCATGCATACTGTGCTATCAATATTTTTATCTCTGTCTATCTCATAAAACTGATCTCAGGTTTCACTTGCACTTGTTTATTATGAGTAGTGTTGGGCCTCTGCTTGTGATGGGGCCACTAGACAAGATTGTGCACTGGACAGTAGCCATTGCTTCCAGCCAGAGCTGAGGCCATAGAACCCAGACCAATCATGTACTAGCAATGACATCAACCACAGAACCAGCCCAGAGCTCTTCCTCTGAGGTCTCGGTTAATATACAGCTGGAATCAACATCCTGAAGAACTTGAGGCCAACCTGGGCTACATAGTGAGTTCAAGGCCAGCCTGGACTTCAGAGCGAGACCGTGTCTCAAAAAACAAAAAGAGAATTCCCACTTTACCACTTCAAGCACTTGGTTGCAAGCCTGCTCAAATATTAATACATTAAGGCTATGACCTTTTTAAAATGAACCCCCAGATCATCAACTCAGACCTCTCCAGATCCCGGATGTCATTCAGCACTGGTCCAAGGACACTGTCCTCAGGCAGATAAACCTGAAAAGCCAAGGATGTTTTTAACTAATGGAGAAGGTAGCTTTGGTGATCGGCATGGTCTCCATGCAGCCTCCACTTGACTCAGCACAGCCTAATTATCCTAGCAGGCTGATCCTCTCATTTACAGTGCAATTAATTGGGACATCAAGCAGCACCTGTTTTGATCATCTCAGCTAGAAATGGCTCCCTCGGGGAAGTGGGTCTTCACCTCGCATTCCGAGGACACTCTGTGAGCGGAGGACATAAGGACAGAGCATCCTTCCCTTTTCAGCTCTCCTCCAGCAAAGCCACAGTGCTGCCACCTCGGCGCTGATGTGCAGCACAGGCAGTCTGTGACAAGCACTGGCTTTTGTGCTGCACGAAAATGTGTGGCTGATCAGTTAACTCCAGTATAAATTGGCACTAGCATATGTTGAGCTGTTTGCTTGGGTTCCTTTTGTTCTGTATTTTATCTCTTTTTTCAAAGTGGGAAGCTTGCCTGGCCTCAGCGCAGTTTGGTTTGGAGGCTGAGTTTGAAAGTTTTTGTGCAGACAACCCAGCGAGTGTTTTCTGGAAGCCTCGACCCTGGAAGGGACTGGAGATTGGTGGGCCAGAGGATGTGGGCTTCCACTCAAGGGAAGCTGAACTGCACCACAGTTAGAGTGGTTCAAGATCGATGTTACAAGGTCATTCCTACTCACTTGCATTCCAGGATGCTCTCTTGAGTGGACGAGGGAGGGGTGATGTCACACTGTCTTGAGAGACATTGCTTATTGCCCTCCTGAGGAGTGTACCGGTGACAGAAGCCACCTGTCCTGCATTGAGGATGGGGGAGAAATGTGTCCTCACGTGTTGTCACATGTCTTCAGTGGGGTTCACCTTTTTCTGACATGAAACTACTGACCTTGTACATGCCGACCAGCTGGAAAGGTGGCCCATGAGTACAGCCTGCGGTGGTGGGCTGTGCGAGAGCAGAGGATCTGGCAAGTGAGCAGACATCACCCTCTGAATATCCCCAAGCACTGAGCAACATCTCAGGACATGCAGAAGCTTGAGGCCTTCGCTTGACAGCAGCTGCCCTGCTAGTGCCCTACTGGTGCCCCGGGCGTGGCCATGGTCTCTGTCCAGGCTTGCCTAGGCCTGGCGGGATATAGGAAATGGAAACCCTGCCTGGGGATGACAGCTGGCTTGGGAATGCTGGTCTCAGCACTCTGCTGGCCTGGGCATTAGCACAAGCTGGCTCCCTATCCAGCAAGCCCAGAGGCCAGCTGATCTGCTTGTCCTGTCCTTTTGCTGCAGACTCAGGAACTAGGAGAAGGAGGCTGGGGAGAGGCTCTGAACTACAGACAGATGAGTCTGGTGTGTTTCTACCGGGCCGCAGACCTCACCGTTTCTGTGTTCCTTCCCTTGGAAGTTGCCACATCACGGTAGACTTGGGAGCTGTAACGGGCTCAGCATTTGGCACAACACTGACATGTAATAAGTATTTTGTAGATGTTTATGGAGTGCCAAATGTGCACAGAGCATCCGGCCCGCTATGAAGGGGATGTCGGGGCAGTCAAGTGGGTCACAAGCCACACACCTACGTGACTTCGCACTTGGGTACAAAAGTTTTCTGTTTGCCCTTGGGCTTTAAAATTTTATACCAACATTTAAAAATTGGCTACCATTTGTATATATATTTTTAAAATTTGGCTACCATTTGTATATATTTTTTAAAAACATAAGTGTGTGTATGTCAGAGAAAGAGAAAACTTGCAGAAGAAACATAACAGCAGCGGCCTCTTACAGGAAGCATTTATTCTGGTATCGGTGGGGGAGGGCAGCGTTAAAGGACTTTATTGAAGCTGAGAGTTGGCATCAGGGTTATATTTTGGGAAGGATATTCTAGTAGAGAGTGGAGGAGCACTGCAGGGCAGGCCCAGAGCTGGTAGACCAGAGGGCTGGTGTCTGCTGCTGCAGGCAGGGGAGGCTCTGAGCTGGAACTGTGGCGTGGAGACAGGTCAGAAGCGTTAATGCGACAGAACCAGAGGTGGGTCACCAGTTTGAACGGGGAGAGTGGAGAGGCCAGGTGAGCTATAGGTTCTGCACTGCAGACCACAGTGAGTTGCACTGGATACTGAGACCAGGGGAGCAGAGGGAGCTCAGGAGACAGCAGCGCTGTGGAGTCCTCCTCCTGGGAAGTGGCCTCTGGGGTGATCGGCTGCTGTGTGCATTCCTGGCTGTGCCAGGGAGAACAGTATCTCCAGAGTGCCGCCCAGAAACACCAGGATTTTAGACCTAGAAAGTGAACAGTCGAAAGACAAACAGCACCAACTGAAAAGTAGTTGGAATCCTATTCTTCTAGGGAACAAATTTTTTTGGATCTTTGTTCATCCTTTAGAGTTGTATTTGTCACAGCTGTCGCCCTTTCTGGGCTGCAAAGGTGATGCTGTCCCCAGAGGGCCACTGTGGGAGAATCACCTTGGACACACAGCCTCGGCAGCACCCTAGGGTGTCAACAAGGCTGGCTCCCCAACAACACGAGCCAGGAGGCCAGGGCTGCCCCCGAGGTGTGAAGCAGAGAAGGGGACCTGCCTGGGCTCTGCCACGCTCTTTCCCCTTGGGTTAGCAGTCTGGGGCCTTCACACAGGACAGAAAGAAGTGGGCTCCTTGCAGGCGGACACAGCTTTGACCGCCTCAGTCCTTAAGTTGCAGCCTAGATGACGAGGACGAGGACCTCATCAGCTCTTCCAGCCACAGTTCAAAGTGTTTTCCCCTTCGAGGCTTGGTGGCCAGGTCTCAGCTGAGCAGCCCTGTGTCCTCACACTTAATCCATGGTGTAAGACATAGAATAAAATCAATTTAGTGTTGATTACTTAGCAATAGTTAATGATTATAGAACAGTTCTGCACCAGTCACTCAGCAAATTTAAATCCTCATGGAAGTCCAAATTGGTAGATACTGTTATCGTTCCCATTTTACAGACAAGGAACTTGAGTGGGCCATGGGGCCGTGTGGATGGGGTGACACGAGGGAGCAGGTGTTTACTAGAGGTGGGGAAGAGCTGGGTCGGAGCAGCAAATGTTCTCCCCAAAGAGCGTCGCAGTGTGAAGGGACCCAAGGGGATGGTTGGTGACCTCCCAGGGGTTAAGTTGGGTCATGTCTCCACAGGCATTCTTTTAATGTTAAAATGTTTAATTATGAGATCTTTCATACATGAAATATAATAAAGCAGACACCTAGACACCACTGGGATGGAATAGCTGTTAGCATCTCCCCCTCTATCCCTATCTCCTTAATGAAACTGTTAGAAATACAGGTAAGGACAGACCATTCCCTCCCAACCTCTGTTCCCACAGGTAACAATTGTCATGTGTATCATTCCAATGCAGTGCTTTTGATAGGGGCATAACTTAAAAGAGGCAAATTGTATGAATCTTGCGTGTGTGGCTTGAGAAGTGGGACCTTCTGCACTGCTGGGAATGTGAATAAGTGAGCACTGCAGCACTGAGCTGCTAGCGTGACTGACCTCAGAGACTTAAGAGCCTCCTGAAAACAAGCTGGAAATATGAGTGCTCTTAGCAACCTGGCCGTCCATGCAGGCTTCCTCTACCAAAGTGCGAAGCAAATCTTTGGTGTTTTTTTGAATGGGGGCCGAAAGACCCTACATTCCACCCCACTCTGCACAAGCTCATTTACCGCCTCTGTTGTGGCCTGATGGTTTGCATAGTGATACACTCCTATATGTTTGAAGTTAATTCCTATGCATACCGTCCATCATATGGCTTATTCTGGAGATACTCAAGCTTGCCCTGTAAAACTATGTGATGCTTCCAGTTTTCACAAACATTTCAGTCAAATGCATTTAAAGTATTTTAAATTTGTTTTTAAGTGACAACTTCTATGCTTATTTTTTTAAAAAATCACGCCATGTATAGTATACTCTAAAAAACAAATGTCCAAATACTCTAAAAAACAAATGTCCAAATCATAGAGCGATTTGCAGAAGGCTAACCGTGCCTTTGAAAAACAAACTCAACTCTGAGCAAAAACAAAAAGCACCTTTGTGAGCCCACTGGAGAGAACCAGACAATAAAGGAGACTTGGTGCTTGGAAGAAGGGATGCACTCTGGGTGAGACCCATACTTCTGTAGATTTCCACCAAGGCAGTCATTCTGAAACTATATTAGAATCTCTTGGAACTTGCTTAAAAACTCTACCCTGAGTTTCTGATCGCTGGATGTTGAGTGGGGCCTGAAACTTGTTTCCAGCAAGTGATGCTGATGCTGCTGGCCTGAAGCCCACCCTTTGAGAGCCACAGTTTTCTCACAGTGGGGGCCCCTGAGGGCCTGCAACTGAAGCAGAAAGGCACAGGCTTATCCTGACAATTCTGAAAATGAACTTGTGTCAGGGTGGTTGGGAATTGAGTAAACAGTTTGGGAAAGAAAAGCGCCCCAAAGCCTGAAGCACCCAAGTGTGTATCCACATTCTCCTCAAACCCTTGGCAAATCCCTGAATTGTATATGTGCAAGTGAGACTCCAAGGGAGTCCAAGGGGAAAATTATAGCTCTCAGCAAGAAGAAATGAACAGAGAGACTTCCGGGAAGATGGCGCAGTGGTAAGCAGCAGAGAGAACAGCCTCTCTGAGAGTCACTGTCCAGATGCTGGACTATAGCTTCATGGGGAAGACAAGAGGGAAGGAAGTGGGTCCCCTGGACCCAGGAAGGATCTAAAGTGCAAATTGAAGCCCATGGAGAGAATGAAAAGAAAAACTTCAATGAAGAAGATGGTACCTGGCAGCGCCTTCTCCATGAGATGAGACTCACTGTGCAAAAGGAGCTGTTCGAACCTGTGGATGCATGGTGATGGTGATGGCTGGCGACCCTGGAGGCCTCTGCAGAAAGACGGGGCAGTGGAGGGGAGCAGCGCATGTGGAGGACTGCACTGGCTGGCACTGTTGGCCCTGATAATCCATGACTGAGATTAACTAAGGGTCACAGAAAGTATAGTGGCATAGTGCTAAAGAACCAGGGACTAGGCCAAACATGCAACAACTTCTCATCTCCAACAAACTGAAGAGGTAAGCTCTTCCAACAGACTCAGAACCCAAAAACCAGCTACACCTGGAAGATACCTCAGAGAAGTAATCATCACCTAAGGGTCCTAAATGCTACCAATGAAGCAATCCACCATAGGTGTCAATTTGAGAAGTTTAGAAATTTAACTAAGAGACTCAGCAGGGAGCCAGGATCCTTACTTTGTAAATATCCTGAGCCTGTGCAAGAGGTGGGCACTGAGATCGTGTGAGTGCTACACCCGCCCTGGGCGGGGTGTAGCCTGCCTACAATGTAAGGGAGGAGAATAGGCTTATTCTCCCCCTTTTGCTCGAGCTGCTTTTGCTGGCTGCTGCCTTGAAGTTGCCCTGATGCCAGGCCACCCTTTCGTGGAGCCGGCTGGTTATGGACTGAAACCTCACAAACAGCTAAATAAACCTTTACTTCCTTCATCTTAGGTGTCAGGTATTTTTGTCTCAGCAATGAGAGAAAAGTAACCAAGACAAGAGGCAACTTACAAGCATCACCCCCAGGAATTAAACTAAAAAATAAAGAGAGAAAACAAAATGAGAAGACACTTAAGCAAAATGCAACCTCAAACATCCAGTTTATCACAGGCAAATCCAGGGGGCCATGAGGTGGGACAATACAAAAGCCCCCCACCGGGTCTCTCTGAAGTGGAAACAACAAAGAAATTGAGTGAGACTCTGGAAAAAATGAAATCAGAAAAAATTTCTCAGATGACTACAGAGATTACCAAAATACACACCATACTTAGTAATGTTAGAGCAGACACAGACAAAAAAAAAATGACAAACTTAAGCCAATTATGGAAGCACAGCATAGGAAAGAAATGGAATCCATAAAGCAGATTCAAGCAGATATCCAGGAGAATAAAATCTCCACTGAAAATATTTAAAGCAGATTAGGCCAATGGGAAGACAGGATCTCAAATATTGAAGAGAGGCTTGCAGTTAGCTACCAGGGAAAGAAAGATTTCTCAAAGCTAGCAAGGGAACATGAGAAATCAATCCAGCATCTGCTAGATGAGACAAAGAAGAATAACTTAAGATTAATTAGAGTCAACTAACAAATAGGAGATGCCACAAATGACATTACAAACATGTTCACAGATATCATGACAGAAAACTTTGCTGGTAGAGAAAGAATTTGGCATACAGATAAATGAGGAATATAGAACTCCAATGAGAAATGATTTAAAAAAAATCTATAGCCAGGCATATCATAATCAAGATTCCAGAAACTCAACACTAGAATAGAATCCTAAAAGCTGTCAGAGAAAAGAAACAATCATCTGTAAAGGAAAGTCCATCAGAATCACAGCTGACTTCTCAGCACAAACTCTCAAGTCAAGGAGAGCTTGGAGTGAATTACTCCAAGTTCTAAAGGAAACAACTTTCAAACCAGACTGATGTACTCCACAAAATTATGTTGCAAAATTGATGGAAAAATAAAATACTTCCATGACAAAGAACATACAAGGAAATTTATGACCACCAAACCAGCACTCCAAAATGTTCTGAAGGACGTTCTACAAAGAGATGATAAGGACTACAGCTCCATGAACTCCAACAGAAGGAATCCATCAGGGAAGGCAAATAATCAGAGGGAGGGGAAATAAAAAGGGGAGAGCCAAAACAGGAAAATAACATGACAAGGATAATACATACCAGTTATGCCCGTCAATGTTAATGGTCTCAATTCACCAGTCAAAAAACAGACTGGCAGAATGGATGAAGAAGCAAGATCCAACAATATGCTGCATACAAGAAACACATTTAATTAAAAAAGGAATTCATAGACAAAGTCAAAGGATGGAAAACAATACCCTATATGACAGGAACCCAGAAAAACACAGGGGTAGCTATTCTATTTGCAGACAAAGTGAATTACAAGCTAAGACTGATTAAGAGAGATAAAGAAGGTCACTATATCCTCATAAATGGAACAATCCAAGAGGAAGAGATAATAATCATAAATATATATGCAACAAATACCAGTGCACCCAACTATGTAAAACAATTGCTAATGGACATAAAAAATCAAATAAGCCCTAATACAATTGTATTGGGAGACCTCAATACCCCACTGTCACAAGAAAACACATCAACTAGACAAAAAAATCAATAAAATATTAGAACTAAATCAAATTTCTGATCAAATGAACTTAGTAGAAGTCCATAGAGTGTTCCACCCCACAACATCAGAATACACATTCTCAGCTGCACATGGGATGTTCTCCAAAATAGACCACATACTGGCTCATAGAACATGCTTAAGTAAATGCAAAGCAATTGAAATTGTCCTGTGCATACTATCAGACCATAGTGCAATAAAATTGAAAATCCATACCAAAGGAAACCACAAGAACTTCATAAACACATGGAAATTAAATAGCACCCTACTGAACAACCAGTGGGTCACAGATGAAATTAAAGAAGAAATTAGACAGTTTTTACAGTTGGATGATAATGACAATACAAATTACTGAACTCGTGGGACACAGTGAAAGCAGTCTTAAGAAGTAAATTTGTAGCAGTAAATACCCACATCAGGAAAACAGAGCAAGTGCATATAAACAATTTAATGTTGAACCTCAAACTTCTAGAAAAAGAAGAGCAAGCTAAACCAAGAGTTTGTACAAGGGAGGAAGTTATCACGATCAGAGCAGAAATTAACACACTGGAGACTAAAAAACAATACAAAGATTCAATGAACCGAAGAGTTGGTTCTTTGAAAGATTAAATAAAATTGACAAACCCTTAGCTAACTTTGTCAAAAAAAGGAAAGAAAAGACTCAGATCCATGTGATTAGGAGTGGAAAGAGTGAAATCACAACAGACCCTGCAGAAATCCAGAAAACCATCTATACCTACTTTGAAAACTTGTATTCTAATAAGACGGAAAATACAGAAGAAATGGACAGGTTCCTAGATACATATGAATTACCAAAGCTGAATCAAGAAGATATAAAAATCCTAAATAACCCAATATCAATAAATGAAATCAAAGGCATAATTAAAAGCCTATCAAAGAAAAGCCCAGGCCCTGATGGATTCACTGCTGAATCTACAAAAATTTAGTGAAGTCCTACCACCACTACTTTTCAAACTCATTAATGGAATTGAAAGGGAAGCAATCCTTCCAGATTCATTCCTGGAAGCAAGCATTACTCTGCTTCCAAAACCAGAGGAGAACCCAACTAAGAAAGAGAATTATAGGCCAATCTCCCTAATGAACATAGATGCAAAAATCCTCCATAAAATACTGGCAAACAGACTGCAGCAAATCATCAAAAAGATTGTACACCATGATCAAGTGGAATTCATGCCAGGGATGCAGGGATGGTTCAACATATGTAAGTCCATAAATGTAATAAGCCATATTAACATAACCAAGGACAAAAATCATATGATCATCTCAATAGATGCGGAAAAAGCTTTCGACAAAGTCCAGCACCCATTCATGATAAAAACCCTACAGAAAATTGGGATTGATGGCCTTTATCTCAATCTGATAAAACCCATCTATGACAAACCAACAGCCAATGTCATACTAAATGGACAAAAAACTGAAAGCTTTCACTCTAAAATCAGGAACAAGACAAGGATGTCCAGTGTCTCCACTCTTATTCAGCACAGGATTGGAAACTTTAGCTGAAGCAATTAGACAAGAAAAAGAAAGAAAAGGAATAAAAATAAAAAAGGAAGAAGTTAAACTATCATTATTTGCAGATGACATACTTTACTTAGAAGACCCCAAAAACACCAGAAGACTTCTAGATTTCATAAACAAATTCAGTAATATTACAAAGTCAACACTCAAAAATCAATAGCCTTCTTGTGCATAAATAACAAACTTACTGAGATAGAAATCAGGAAACAATACCTTTTGCAATAGCATCCAAAAAAATGAAATTCCTAGGAATCAATCTAACAAAGGAGATAAAAGACTTCTACATTGTAACTACAGCACTCTGAAAAAGGAGATTGAAATGGATATTAGAAAATAGAGAAGCCAGGCATGGTGGCACACACCTTTAATCCCAGCACTTGGGAGACTGAGGTAGATGGAGCGTTGTGAGTTCGAGGCCGGCTTGGGCTACAACACGAGTGCAAGGCCGGCCTGAGCTACATAATGCGACCCTGCCTCAAAAAACCAGGGCTGAAGCCGGGCGTGGTGGCGCACGCCTTTAATCCCAGCACTCGGGAGGCTGAGGTAGGCGGAGCGTTGTGGGTTCCAGGCCGGCTTGGGCTACAACGCAAGCGCAAGGCCGGCCTGAGCTACATAGTGCGACCCTGCCTCAAAAAACCAGGGCCGGGAGTTTGGCTCAGTGCCTTAAGCGCCTGCCCTGGCAGGCGCGAGGTTGTGAGTTCAATCCCCGGTGCCGCAAAAAAAAA
>RJWM01007272.1:0-31047 GCA_004363535.1 Dasyprocta punctata | reverse complement strand
CAATCCTGAGCAACAAAGACAAGACACAGGGCATCACAATCCCTGACTTGAAATTATGCTACAAAGCTACTGTGACAAAAACAGTGTGGTACTGGCAAAAAAAATAGACTAGAAGATACAGAAACAACTGCAGACACACTAAGCCACTTTATCTTTAAGAAAGGTGTCAAACACATTTACTGGAAGAAAGTTAGCCTCTTTAATAAATGCTGCTGGAAAAACTGGCTCTACACATGCAGAAAATTAAAATTGGACCCATATCTTTCATCATGTACTAATCTAAAAATCAGAATGGATCAAAAATCTTAATATTAAAACAGAAACATTAAACCTGCTGGAAGATAGAGCAGGAAAACTCTTCAAGACCTTGGTATAGGCAAAGGTTTTATGAACAGAACCCAGATTGCACAGGAACTATCACAAAGAACCAACAAGTGGGATCTCACCCAACTGAAAAGCTTTTGTACAGCAAGAGAAACCACCAAGAGTGAAGAGACAGCCCACAACGTGAGAGAAAACATTTGCCACCTGTTCCTCAGACAAAGGATTACTATCGAGAACATATAAAGAACTCAAAAAAATTAGTCCTCACAGATTTAAAGATCCAATCCGAAAATGGGCATCTGAGATGAATGCACACTTCCCAGATGAAGAAATGCAAACAACAAATAAATACGTGAAAAATGTTCAACATCACTGATCATTTGAGAGATGCAAATTAAAACAGCACTGAGATTCCACCTCACCCTGGAAAGCATGGCTGGTATCAAGAAATTAATCAATAAGAAATGCTGGAGGGGCTATGGGGAAAAAAGAACCCTTCTCCACTGTTGGTGGGAATGCAGACTGGTGCAACCACTGTGGAAATCAGTGTGGAGATTCCTCAAAAAACTAGAACTAGACATCCAATTCAACCCAGCTATTCCCCTTCTGGGTATCTTCCCAAAAGAATTAAAAACATCATACCACAGTGATGTATGTGCACCCATGTTTACAGTAGCCCAGTTTATAATAGCCAGATCTTGGAAACAACCTAAATGCCCATTGACCGAGGAATGGATGAAAAAGATGTGGTATTTTTATACAATGGAGTGCTACTCAGTCACAAAGAATGATAAACTGGAGACTTTTATAGGTAAATGGATGCACCTTGAGAACATAGTGAAATAAGTAAGACACACATGTAAACATTGTATTGTTTCATTAGTGTGACAAGCTGAAAGAAAAAGCATGTATATGTGTATGTGTATATATATGTAAAAAATCATTAAGATAGTTAAATTATTGATTGATTTCAGTGAAGAGAAAGATTTGTGCTGGTATTGTTCACACAACTGAATGCATGTGGTTTGTGCTCTGAATGAGTGATTTTGGGATGACAATGTACAATGTATGTACCATTGATGCCCCCTGATTGATGTGTTTTGAAATTTTGTTGTAGTTTCCTCCTCCTCCTGGTCCTACTCCTCCTCCTCCTTCTTCTTTTTCTTTTTATCCTTGAAATAAAATGGATTTGGAAAAAAAATGAACAGAAATTTCAGCAGTTACCCATCATGGGAAAGAGGAAGTTTGGAGTTGAAAGTTCCACCAAGTTAGAGGGACTCGGCAAATAACTAAAGCTTTTCACTGAAACCATGAAAGGGCCTAAGAGTGCAGACTAACTCTCTGACTAAGCATTCACCCTAGCACTAAGCTAAAACTCAGATCTATCCTAACAAAACCCAAATACAAACTGTACCAAATGTGATGAGATCCACCAGTGATTTCAAGCCTACTGCAAGAAATGTTCTTCAGAGGAAGCTAACAGAATCTACTGTCAATAATATATCATTCACAATGTTCATTGTACAAAAATTACTAAATAAGTGAAGAAAAATACAACTCATAATGAAGAGAGATTATGTACCAACCAGGTATAGTGGAACATGCCTGTAACTCCTGCACTCTGGGAGGCTGGGGCAGGAAGATTGTCAAATACGAGGTCAGCCTAGACAACTTGGCAACTTAGACCCTCTCTCCAAAAGACATGGTGATGTAGCTCAGTGCAAACACTGGGTTCAATCCCCCAGTACCTGACAGGGTAGGGGAGACACTAGAACCACCCAATTGTCAGAATTGGCAGATAAGGACTTTAAAGTAACTCTGGAAATAAAAGGTCTTTGAAAAGATAAACATATTGAGTGAAGAGTTAGAACAGAGGACCAAGATTCTACTGTGTAGGGAAACCATTGAAGCTGCAGATCTCTGGAGTGGGCACAGGGGAACTGGGTAGGGTATGAACAATACCTGATACATATCTGTAAACCTCTGCATAAGCAGGATCCTGATGCATTTTCTCCTGTAAAAAAAAAAAAGTTTTTTAGGCCAGGATCTTAGCTCAGTGGTGCAAGGGCCTGCCTGGCAAGTGCTAGGTCTTAAGTTTGATCCCCAGTACCAAAAAAAAAAAAAAAGTTTTTCAAAACTAAACAAGTTTGAACTATGTTAAAACTCAGTAAGTTCTTGCTTCAGCAACTCATACACTAAAACTGGGATGATGGAGAGAAGATTGACTTGGCCCTGCACAAGGATGACACCCAAATTAAATAAGGGTTCCATATTTCTTTTTATTACATTTGAGAGTCCTCTAATGTCCAATATATATATTGAATAGGTGGGAGTCATCTTGTGTATAACAGTAGTTTAAAGAAATTGATTGGATGAACTGTTGAGATTTTCTTTGTTTTTATTTTTATTTTTATTTTTTTTGAAATAGGCTCTCACTGTGGAATTCAGGCTGGACTTGAACTCACTACGTAGCCCAGGCTGGCCTCAAACTCATGGCAATCCTTCTGCCTCAGCCTCCCAAGTGCCAAGATTACAGGCCTGTACCAGCATACCCTGCAAGCTGTTGAGATTTTTCAACAGAGATTATACAAAAGCAAAAAAGAGGAAAATTTTAAAATAACAAAATTAGGGAACAAAAATATTTAAAGGATAGGGATTTAAGATAAAAGAGAAAAAGAAAAATATTTAATTATGTATTCTATATTGTCATTCAAATTAAACACTTACTGAATTTTTTCTATTATTGTATGAACATGTGGTGAATCAATGATTAGGGTTCATTGAGAAAGAATTTTTGACAGTGTTTGGAATTAAAGATTAATTGGTTAATGCATTATGAAATGTGATAGACCTAGAGAATAGGCTTAATTCAGCCATAAGGTAATCCTGAGTGGTATTAAGATTTTGCTGCTGTGATGCACATAAGGAAATCACTTTCCAAAATATTAGGGTGGAATTAGGCAGGCTCCTACATGTTCATATCAGTGGAGATTTGGGGCAACAATGTGGTTGAAAGCAGATTCAGGTGACTTGTCTGGAGGCTGTATTTCTCTATACATATGCTTTTAGAATTTAAAGTCTGTGCTATATGTTAAAAAAAATCAGAATGATGGTCAAAAAAAAAATCACAATAATACCCACATCCCAGTGCATTATAATTCAAAATGAGAGCACATCAGTGACCATGATGCTGACGCACGCAGCACCATTCACTAGACCTGCAGAGCTGCTCATTCTGTCACGCTCCTCGCCAAGTAAGTGTCTTTCTATGGCTCTTAGATATGAGAGGATGAGTAGCAAATGTATGTCAATGTGATGTTTTCTTCAGGTAGACTCAAACAACCACCCTTAACTAAAAATGACTTTTTTCTGGTACAAAATGGGGCCTTTAACACAAAAATTGACAATGGGTATTATGGGGAACCACTCAGACTGCTTCAAAAATCAGGGGTGTCTAGGACACCTGAGGCTGTAACCTTGCTGTTTAGCAAATACATAGTGGGATACAGTTATGTAACCATGACTGAGCAGTGGACATCCATGTGCCAGTGAGCCAGCATGTAAGAATGTAAATATGAGATAACAACCTGTATAAGAATTATACAATAGAAATGCAGGGTGCTCTTGTACTCTTGCACGCTTATGCTCTGCTCTGCTCCATGCTACCTGCTGTTGTTACTGATGTCTTACACACATGTGTTCTTTAACTTGGGGTCCTCACCCACAGAAATTTCCCTTGGGCCGCCTGAATGGGCCAACAGGTATGATGCGTTCAACCAAGATCAAGATGCCAAATATTCTACCTGAGACCAGTTCTTTAAAGTATCATCCTCTCTGGTAGTTGTTTGTGGAGCATTGTGCCGAAAATGATCATGAAAAAACAAGAGAGAAGAGTGGTACTTAATTATTTAGAGAAATCACCTTTTATGGCAATAAAAATCACTCAAGTCCTCCTCAATAGGTTTGGTGTAGTAAATTTTGCAAGTCGGTTATATAGATCCTGCCAAGTTGCAATGCCATTTTGAGACTAAATACAGTGAAGCATGAAAACAAAGCTTCCATTTCTATCCAGGGGAGACAAATGGCATTGGGTTTTCGGGGAAAAAAAAAAAAGAAAAGAACCACATGCAAAGAAGCCCAGCAGTTGAAATGCACTTTTAGTGCTGGGCATAAATGACACGTTGCACATGACTTTGGAGTGTGCTCTTAAGAAAAAGCCTTGGAGACCTCAGGCTATTATTAATAGGACCCATTAGTCACAGAGCAGCAAGAAACTGAAGGAGCAGGCTGCGGTGCATGCCTGGAGAACCGCTCCCTGGTAACCAGCTAAAAGAGGAATTTGCAAATGCACAGAGCTCACTAGAAATCCAAGTTCTTTAAGGTGGGGCTCTGATCTACCTTATTCACAGTTGCTGCTCAACAGCTGTGGAATGAATGAACGAATTCAATTTACATGGTATTTTTTGTTTTGTCTTTCTTTCTTTCTTTCTTTCTTTTTTTTCTTTCTTTCTTTTTTGTTTTATTTTTTGAAACAAACTCTCTGTGTGTTCCAGGCTGGCCTCTAACTAGCTATGTTCTTCCCTGCCTCAACCTCCAGAGTGCTGGAATTACAGGTGTGTGCCACCACAGTCTGCTTTACCTTGCTTGGTGTTCGAAGATTAAAATTATGTTCGACCTCTACCATTCAACAGAACCAGAGAACAGATGTGCTTTTTTAGTAAATAATAACAATGCTAGCACATACTGGGGATTAGCCTATGAGCTTCCGTTGTGTTGACTGTTTTACATGATTATCCCGTACTTACCTGTCCATCACACCACGTGGCAAGCATTATCATCTGCATCTCACAAAACATGTGTCAAAGTAACACAAAGAATAATGGCTAGGCAGAAGTTCAAATCCAGACATTGGGAAATCAGAGCTCACCTCGCCTCCTCCTCCACCTCCTCCTCCTGTTGGTTGGTTGTTCAGAAAAGCTATTATGAAGTTGTTTGAACACCATGAAATGTTGGCCAAAGTGTCGCAGTGATGTTCAAATGGTAGGAAAACAGCCTCAAGGGAAAAGGAGGCGATGGGGAAAGGAGGCGGAGGTGACTTACAGTAAGTTGAACCTGCTCCAGGCGGCATTAGGGCACATTCTACGAGATGCACATAGCCACGTGAGGAGAGCAGCGTGTTAACATGGGGGGGGGTTGGCGTGTCAGTGGGCCAGGTGTGGTCTTCATGGTATTGAATTTTCCAGTGTTTTGTCATAACATTTTTCAGGTATTTTGTCTCAGGATTGTTGTCATAATATGGACCATGAGACCTAGAAGTAACTTCTGACTCTGTAGGCCAACCAAAATACTGGGGTGACAATTTCAGGCGAACAAAGAAATTCCTACAAGAAGCTACTCACTCTATAAATGTTTAAAATATATGTCTTTGGCTAAATGCTTCTTTTATTTAGATGAGTTCAGTGGACATTGAATGCTCCAGCTGAAACTTTTACAAACCTGAGCAAGCTGAAGTCACATTGCAGTAATGTAATCTTACTGTATTTATAACCTAAGAGAAAGTGTTGGTAACCAAATCGAAATTCTATCTGACTCTATATTTAAAAAAAAAATCTCTGATTTGTAATTTTGCAAGATATCTAACACATTAAGACTCTAAGTTTTTTTCCAGAATTTAAAATGATTTATTTGTTGATGAGAGCCACGATCTGGAACAGCAGACACCTTTCTCGGAAGGTGACGTGAGGGAATGGGGTCAGAGTTCCAAGATGCGGCATCCACCCGGCACGCCGGAAGCTGTGCCCAGCTTCGTGGGGTTAACTCAGCTCCAACTTAAGCAGGACAGCGCAGTGGTCAGAGGCCCTGGCTAGAGAGAATTCATCTGGAAGCTTTCTTCTCCTTCTCCTTCCCTTTCCCCTCCCCCTCCTCTTCTTGTTCTTCTTTTTCTTTTTCTTCTTCTCCTTTTCCTTTTCCTTTTCCTTTTTCACAGGGGCTTCATCTGGTGCAGCATCAACAGCTACCTCTGCTGGCTGCCGCAGCTTTGTCTGTGCGCTGTTCTTTTTGGGCTTTGGGGCACACTCCTGGTCACCAGGGGCCTGGACATAGTCCTCAGCAGCCACATCCCTGCTGCTGCTTGGCCCAGTCTCCTTTCTTGGCCATATGTCCCTGGCTCTCCTCTTCTTCCCGCTCTTTCTTTTTAGGCCGCCTGGCCTGCTTTGGGGGTAATTCCACATCTTGATCTGCTGCCGCTCCATTGTTTCCCCCCCTTTTCCTTCCCCTATGGGTCTCTGAGAGGCCAGGCTGGGGATGGGGTGCTATGGCTTGCTCCTCTGCTGGGCCATCCGCTAGGCAAAGTACTCCTGAATGGTGACGTTTCTGGTGGTGGTGGTAGAGGTCTCACTCCTATCCTCAGAAGTCTTCTCGTTCTGCCTTTTCCCGAAAATGCGGGCAAGATCTGTGTTGCCCTGAGATGACAGGTCCTTCCCTTTTGTGAATTTCATGTAATTAGGCTTTTGGAGACTTTGAACTTTACTTCAAGGCTAGAAAATTTCTTTTCCTTGTTCTTTAGGGAATCTATGGTTTCCTACCCATGGAAAGTGTTCTGCTCAGCCGGAAGTGATTAAAATCACCCTGATGAGCCATATAGTTGTCTTCCTTATTGATAGTGTCTCCAAGCCCCAGGTGTTCCATGGCTCCTTGCTCCTGAACCCCCAAGCCCTTCCCTTTAGGCCACCCCATCTTCTCTAGCATCCTTTGGCCAGACTTGGGATCGTCCTTACTCCCTGCAGTGTTTCTTGGATCCACGGCCCACTTTCGCTGTAGCCAACTCTCGGTCAGCATCCACATGTCGGGGCTGTTGCATGTGAGCTTCCGGGCCGATGTGACTTTGGTAACGGTTAGGATGGGAGAAGAGAGCAGCAGCACCGGACATGCACGCCTGCCGAACCTTAGCGGCCTCGCCCGGATTTTTTTTGTGTGTGTGTGTGTGTGTGTGTGTGTGTCTCCGGGGATCGAACTCACAACCTCGCACGTGCCAATGCAGGCGCTTAAGCCACTGAGCCAAACTCCCAGCCCTGGTTTTTTGAGGCAGGGTCGCACTATTCAGATTTTTTTTTTTTGGCTTTGCTGAACATCTTATAAGGTTACAAGTATATCTGAAAGGTAATTTTTGCTGAGCAGTGAAAGTGAAAAACTAACAGAAGAGACCTTCACTGACCTCCCTCCAGTAATGAAATCCATTTAAGGATGTGGGCAGTTGTTAGATGCTTAGTAAATAACTTCAAAAGAGAAAATTCTGACTGCTGTTCTTCCAGGCTTCTGGAAAAGTTTCACTGAAGATTGTCAGAAAACTGCAGAGCAAGTTGCTTGTAGTCTTAGTATTTGCAAGGAGTTCGTGGGAATCGAGTTGCTTGATGCTGTGCACTTACAACCAAATATAGAAATGGATCATTGATACTAAAAGTGCTGACATCCATGACCATTGACTTTGAATTTTCATTCATTCTCTCCACTGATTAATTTTATGATAAATTATTTAAAATCATGTCTGGCGACAAGGAAAGTGACTAAGACAATATCTTCTATAGAAACTAAGAGAAGAAAACTAACAGACCAAGAGTTTTCAAACTTTACAGTATGAAGAGCATAAAACAATTTCTCACCAATTTTAACAGATATTACCAATCTACTACGTTCCTTTTTTAAAAAAGTGTAATACTACAATTAGTGACTTTTCAATTTCCATATCTCATTGGAGGTAATCACTGCCTTAAAATCCCTGTAGGTTTTTTCTGTCCTTTTTAATATTTTCACTGCAGATATACCTCTCCTTAAACAAATACGTTACATATATACTGTTTTTACGTTTAACATATGCTTTTTGCATAAAGCAGATACCATACGTATCCTTCTGCAGTTTGCGTTGTTTTGACTCATCAGGGATTCACTGAGGCTGCTTTGTTTACCTTCATTTCATTCCTTCTTTTCTTTTTGTTGAGGTGGGATATTCATACCCTGAACACACAAGCCCTGGCCACAGCTTAAACCTCCACTCAGGTCAGAGGGGACCATTTCCAGCACCCCATCTTTGTGTCCCCTCTCAGTACCTGCCTCTTAGAGGCAAGCACTCGTGTCGCCTCTTGCATCATACGTTAACTTTGCCTGTTTTGAACTTTATAGGAATGGAATCATATGGCATGTGCCCTGTGGGTCCATCTTTTCTTTGTTGTTCGATATTGTGTCTGTGAGCTTCATCCAGTCCTTTGCATGCAGTGGTAGTTTTTTTTCTTTATCATTAGAATATGGTATCTTGTTATATTAATGTAACATTATTTATCTACCTACTCAGACTAGATAGATATTAAGGTAGTTTTCAGTTTGGGGTTATGAATAATGCTGCTATAAATGCATCAGTACATTTTTTGTGGACATATACACCAACTTCTCCTGAATCTATTCCCAGGAGGGAATTTGCTTGTTCATGGTTAGGTGTGTGACAGAGAAATAAGTAATCGCAGCCCAGATATATACTGTTTACCAGCCCCCAGCTCTTGTGCTGTGGCCACTTGCATTACATCTACAGTACTTAGGTTATTAACCACACATTTAAGTGTTAACCTGTGCTCTGAGTAGTTCTGTGTCTGCTATAGTTTAGATCAAGAATGATCCCCCGAAACTTTCACACACAGAGGCAGGCGTTTTGGAAGGAGATTGGATCATGGGGGTGCTATAGCTTACTGTGATGTTAGGCGGCGACACCCGGTCAGAAGAGGCAGCTCACCTGCGGGGCCCCTGGAAAGGTTCGCTTTGCTCTCTGGCTCCTCCCCTTGCTCTGCCTCCTTGCAGGGGTGATATGAGCCGCTTTCCTCCTCCAGACCCTTCTGCCGTACCATTTCTGCCTTGCAGCCAGCTGACCACAGACTGAATCTGCTAAGACCTTTGCTCCAGAATAAATCTCTCCCCATTTAAGTTGTGGGTGTTGGGCATTTTATTCCAGTAACGAGGAAAGTGACTAAAACAGTATCTTCTGTAGAAACTAAGAAAAGGAAATAAAAATTATATATGACCTTTTCCACCTCTGACTCAATGCATATTTAATGTCTAAACCTAAGTACATCCCAGTGTCAGGCTTTCTCTGTCTCACTAACTGGGCTTTTCTTCTCCTGAAACATAGTGAATATATAGGCTTTGTACCTGCAGGTTCAACCAACCACAGATGGGAAATATTTGGAAAAAAAATTATGTCTGTGTTAAATGCGTACACAGTTTTTTCTTGCTGTTAAGCTCCAATGATATAGTATAACAATTCCTTCATTGTATTTGTAGTGTATTAGGTATTATAGTAATCTAGAAATCATTTAAATTATACAGAAGGATTGAGTAGTCTATATGGAAATACTGTGCCATTTTATGTAAGGGACTTGAGCATTCTTGGGTTTGGGTAATTGAGGGTGGTCCTGAAATTTATCCTCTGCAAACACGGAGCTATGATTGCAGGCCCCTGACTTAGGGAAATGGGAGGGAGGGGTCAGCATTTCCTGTTCGGGCAGCTCCATATTTCAGGATGTGAGAGATCATGGCCGTCCCTCCCTCCCGGGCCTTTCTGGGATGCCCAGGGGAGAGCCCACATTCTCATCACGGCCTTCTCGTGTCTCCAGCCTTTGCCCCGTTTCCCTGCCTTCCCAGCTCATAGCACAGGGCTACTGAGCTTCTCACAGCCTCGCGCGTGCACTGAGCTCTGTCTTCACACATTCTCGTCCCTCCGCCTGAGACTCCCTGCTCCGTCTTCCTTCCACGAGACCGACTTCTGCTCCTCCCCGCTGCTGCTGCGGCTGCCAGGTCTCCAGGTGTCTGTCCTGCTTTCTGTGTAGGACGAGCTTTGTGCTGCCTGGAGCAGTTCCCGTCAGAGCTGCCTGGAGCTTCGGCCATGAGGCATGCGAAAACATTGCTGCCATCAATAAACCGGGCGTGTGACAGCAGGTGACTGGGGTTCCCACATTCGTACTTACGCAACTGGTGAACTATATCTTGGTGCTTCAGAGATTTTGCAAGGGATTAGGAGAAACTCTCCTCACCTTACAGAATCTAACAGTAATTAGTGGCTCGTTTTATAAGACAGTGAAATAAGGAAGCAGAGTTCTAACTTCTAGACTTCAGTTGAAAATATTTTTTTCAACAATTCCCTAACGCTGTGTTTTATTTTTCAGTACTCAGAATGGCACTGAGCTACAGCCGCAGTCCTTTTGTAATTTTTTAAATCGTGAGACAAAGTCTAGCTAAGCTGCTGAGCTGCTGAACTGCCTGGGCCAGGCTTGAACTTTTTTTTTTTTTTTAACTTTTGTTTTTTTGTTTGTTTGTTCTCTTTTCTTCATTTTGGGCTTGAACTGGTGATCCTTCCGTTGAGCCTCCTAGAGTGCTAGGAGTCCAGGTGTGCATCACCATGCCAGGCTCCTGAATGCTCTATTTATGCGTCTCTCATTCATTTAACAGATGTTCAATGAAAACTTGTGTGCCTGAGCTTGTTATCAGCACTGGAGGCAGAGTACCACGGTGAGTGGAACAGTCCCACAGCCCTGTGCTTTTACAGTGTTCATTTTATGTTTAGGAATATTATTCATTAATAACCAGACGTTGTCTACATGGTTTCTTGGCTCATTATTGGTGAGGTTTTCTATTTTGTTTTTAAAGTCTGAGCAGTTGTCTTAGTTACTTTGCTTTTGCTGAGACAAAATACCCAACACCAAAGGTGAGGGGGGAAAGGTTTATTTAGCTCACAGTTTGTAGAGGTTTCAGTCTATAATTGGCTGGCTCCAAGGCAAGGTGGCTTGGCAGACAGGCATCTCAGAGGAGAAACAGCTCATGGCAGGTAGAACATAGCAAAGCAAGCAAGGGACAAGACCAGCCTTTTTTTGTGCCTTGTATTTTATTCAGGCTACTGGCATTAGGGTGGTGTGGAACCAATCAGTGGACTGATTTAGTAATCGCCCACCCTTAATCCTAGCATTGCACTGTGAATCAGTCACACACTCTAGATCTAGCCACCTCTGAAAAAGCCCCAACTATGACTGCATGAGGCTTTGGGGGACATCTAGACACACCATAACAGTAGTAATCACTACATGTGCTAGGCCGTGTTGCCAGAGGGCCAAGTGTTGGCCTGAAAGAGAGGGGTTTTCCAAGGGCCCCTGGCATAAGCGGGCTAGTCCTTGCCAGAACGCACAGCATCCTCGAGAGGCGTGGAGAAAGAAATGCACACCGAGCCAAAAGCCTATTTCTCCAGTCTTCATTCAATAATGTTTGAACAAACATTCAAAGAATAGTGGGTCGAAGGCGCCCAAATGTCTTAATTTTCTCTCTCATAATTCTTCGTCAGTTAGACCATGTCACAAAGAGCTAATGTTCTTATTTATGACTAAATTCCCATTTGCTCCACGTGGTTCCTGGCACAGCACCACCATCCTCCCCACAGCCACAAGGACCTTCTATCTCCAGGGAGTGCTGGTGCGTGGTGCAGACGGGACGCTTTGTATGGAGATAGGAGCTGAGCCATCTGCTCTGGTCCTGCTCCATCGCCCCTCCGGGCCACAGCAGTCACTCCAGCTGCATGATCAAGCACAGGTATGCATGGCCTAGTGCTGTTTTCTTAGAAGAAACGATTTGTTTCAGGAGTGCTCAAACTGATCGATATGCTGCACAAGAAGTTAACTATTCAGAAGACCGATTTCACTCCCTCCCTGCCAAAAAAGAAAAAGCAAGAACTCCAGAAAGTAGGAAACATCTGGGTTCCATGAAATAACCACAAAAAACCAAAAACAAACCCTTAAAATACCTTTGTACGACGTCGAACCTCCTTCCAAGTAAGTTTTCGTTACCTACTGCAAGTACATGAGTACCATTATTCAGGAATGAAAAACCATGAAATAAAAGATGACTCAGAAAGCGCTGCTTTCAGCCCACATAATAAATGCCTTACTTTAAATGTAGAGAAGAAGTGCACACTTAGAAAATTTATTTCTTCCAGCCTTTTTTAAACAAATGCTGAACAAATATTTAAAGGATAATGATTTGAAGAGGTTTGAATGTCTTGGTTTTCTCATGTGTAATTAATTGCCAACTAAACTGTGGAGTTTAGTTTTTGTTTGCTACTAAATTCCCATTTGTGAGATAAATATGAGTGCAGTGCTTACTCAGCACCATTGCTGACACCACACAGAGTGGGAGTTTAATAAACAATTGCTGGTGTTAGTTTTGTTCCTCCTGTTTTTACCATTAGCATCATTATAGCCAGAAGGAACTTTGATATGGACTAGATTAGCCACATCATTTTACAGACTAAGAAAGAAAAAACGCTAGAAAATTGAATAGCACTTCATTGATCTAGGTATGTAGGTCAAGAACTACCATTGTCATTAACTTCTCTCTTTCCTGAGTGCTTGACAAATAAAATCACTAGACTACTGTACCCCTGAAGCTATCCTGTGCCCGCTCCAGACCCGCTTCCTACTGAATACCTCTGTAAAACTTCCGTCCCCCTCCTCCACCAGCTAGAGTGATCCTTTCAAAATGCAAATTTAAAAAAATCCTCTTTCATCATTATAAAAGGACAAAGGCATTGCAAAAAACACTTTCAAAGTTTTAAATGAATTAGTTAAAAAAATTTAAAACTCCATTCCCATCACCAGGGATTTGTATTTTAGTACATTTGCCCCATTTCAACAATATTCATCACAATTACAATTTTACACCTATTGTTATTATTTTGTGTTTTGCTTTTTGAGGCAGCGTCTTGCTGTGTCTTTCAGGCTGCCCTTGAACTCACTGTGTAACCCAGACTTACCTCAAACTTGCAGTGATCCTCCCAACTCTGCATCCCCAGTGCTGGGATTACAGGCGTGCACCACTATGCCTGGGTATTTTTATTATTTTAAAACCAATATCAGCCAGGCATGGTGGTGAACACCTGTAATACCAGCACTTGGGAGGCAGGGGCAGGAGGAGTGCTGCAAGTTTGAAGCCAGCCTGGACTACATAGTGAGTTCAAGTTCAGCCTGAATGACATAGGGTGACCCTGTCTCAAAAAAATCCAAGCAAAAACAAAGAAACAAAATCAAACAAACAAAAAAATGAGGTTTATCTCCCCAAAGAAGACCCTCTGGACACACTCCCTAAGGGCTAGGACCTTGTCTGGGTTGCCTCCAACGGCAGCCCCAGTTCCTAGCACAATGGGTGACACACGTTGGTAATTTACAAATATTTGTTTAGTTGATAAATAAATGAATGAAGTCCTTGAAAAAGTAATTGGTATTTTAGTAGCTGTATTTTGAGAAGTGTGGTCTGCTCGTATCAGCCCTCTTGCTTAGAATTAATTTCCTAACCTAATGATCAAATTTGTGCTGCCTGACCCCAGCCCATGGAGACTGGATCTGGTGGGCACATAGTCAGGTCACCTCTTCCCAGCTGGACGTGAACTGGACTCCAGAGGCAGCCCAGGGCTGCGGGCTCAGAAGTCACTTGGGCAGGCTCCTGCTATGTGTGTAAAAGAATAAAGGCATGTCTAAAAGTCAGGAGAATAAAACCCGCCACTCTGAGCAGAAATAGTGACAGAGAAAATTATTGTGCATGTTCTCAGAGATTTGCCACTCCCAAGTTCTCACTCGAGAAGCCCAGCGGTCTGTGGATTCCCCGAGACAGTGCGTACATTAGAAATCAAGGCCCCTTTCCTTTTGTATTTTTTAAACTACCTCAGCTCACTGTCTAGTATTGGTAAACCACAGAGTTTCGACTAAGACATGCACTTGGTATGTATTAAGAAGGAAGACTAATCAAGTTGGTCATTGCAATCTGCCTAGCACTCATGTCTTGATGGCAGCCAGATCCCAGACAGATTCAACAACGAGGGACAAGCCCAGCATGCTAAGGTGCGCTGCGCCTGCAGTCACCTGCTGGGTAAAGAATGAACCAACTCTGGGGGTTCCTTATGCTTCAGGCAGAAAGGGCAGGGCTTGAGTCAGAGCCAGAGTAGACCTCAAATTTCGAGTCTTCCACCTGAAAGAGACATGGATTGGAACAGGACAAAGAGCAGTGATTTCTTCCTCTTTACAAAGAACTGAAAAGGAGGAAGGCCCAAACCAAAGCCAGATTCAGATTTTTGGTTATTTGTGGCCTTTGGCTATTTTTAAAGAAACCGCCTTTGAATTCCCCAAGGGATTTTTTTTGTTGTTCTTTTTGTCATCCAGTGACCAACTCAGGGTTTGCTGGCTGCTGGAAAATCCAGGGGATTTTGAAAAAGAAAATCTGGGGTGGTTTATAGTTAAAAGGGAACTACAAAGCCTGTTCTTTTATACCAGGTTAATGCTGGGAACCCCTACCCAGCAGGAATACACCTGGGGGTGGGGAGCGCTGGGCAGCTGAGATAGATGGTATGAAACCATCTATGCTCTCATCCTGAAGGTCTTAAAACATAAGCACTAGTTTGGAGACCAGATGTCTGAGCAGGATTAGGGATGTGGTCTGGAGTTAATGGCATAATATTTCTTTCCTCTGTGAGTCTCATTGTGTCCTTGGCCTCTGTGCAAGCTACCAGATTTCCTTCTAGTATCCTGGGGGCGTGGCCACTGGCTAACACTGGAATTTCAAGAGGTTCTATAAAAATAACTGCCCCCACCCCGCCCCCGGGACCCTCAGCAGAGTGCAGCACCTGTGTGAAGAAGCACCGGAGATCCCCCTGACGGAAAGACTGCGCTGGGTGTTAGAGGACAGCGGCTTCTCGGCCTGTGGGTGTGCTGAGCAAGGGCGCTTGTCACTATGGCTTGAATCGGGACAGTGGGGCCGCAGCCTGGCCTCAGCATCCGGCAACCAAGAGAAAAGTCTGGCCAGCTGTTTGCTCCCCTGAGAAGTCTGGCCTTACTGTCTACTCCACATTCAGGGAACCGTCCTCCAAACATGCCCCAAATGTAAGTCAATACATTAGAGTGGATTTGTGAGAGAAGGGGGCAGAGAAAAGAGGAGAAAAACAGGAATGGCGTGAGAAGCATGAGAACAGACCTACTGACAGTCTATAAAGCAGTAGGGTTCTGTGCCAGGCTCTCCTGTCTGTGCCTCCCAGAGGGCAGCGAGGGTCTGCAAGGGACGCCATCCTGGACGGTGGTTGAAATCGGTAGTGCTAACACCACTTTGGCCAGGAGGGGGCCCCAAATTTCAACTCAAATTTGAAAATTTCTAGTTATTCTGGTCAGAGACCGAATTCTTCTGTACCTACCTACTGACATAGGGTCTGGAGATATAGCCCAGGCTGGCCTTGAACTCATGATCCTCCTGCCTCGGCCTCCCAAATGCTGGGACAACAGGCATATGCTACTACTCCTGGCAGAGACTTCACTTTAAAACAGAATAGTTACGCATCAGTGCGGAGCATAAAAGGGACTGGAAAGATCCCCAGAGACCCAGCGATGAAAAGCTCTTCAAGGTCACAGGCTGGTTTGCAGATCTAAGAATGGAACTCAGGCTGGATAAGGCTCCACTGTCATCACTCAGCAGCAGCCACATCCACAAATACCCGCTGAAAGCTCAGTACTTTTAAAAGACAACCACTGACTCAGTGCCTGGCACGTAGAAAGCCACGTCCTGGGTAGGGTGTGAATGGCAGGAGGCAGGGTGGCAGAAGAGCTGGGGGTAGGGGTGGAGAGGGGAAGGTGGTATCAAAGTTCACTGTCCTTAAGGCTTGCACAGGCTTTTATTGGGTTAGCGCAACCTAACCATAGGAAAGTCAATTAACAATGCAAGATGTAAATAAGGTTACAAACAGTAGAGGCAGAGGGGTCGTCGTGCAATGCATAATTAGTAACAGAATGAATGATGAGCCATTGCCACACATTTCTAAGGAGGAAGACAGGATTATACTGTGCCCATGCTTAGCATTTAATAATTTTTAGTTTAGTTATTGCCTGTATGTTGTCTTCATGGGGCCTTCCGTGGGAGGGGAAGCAGGGCCAGCTCTGCACGTGAGGATCTGTTGTGACTCGTGTCGACTCAGAACCATGGAGACTCCCCACCGCCCGTCCTAGAGAAGTCCCTTGGCTGGGGAGCCCAGGCAGACAGGCACCTTGTGATACTTACGTGAATGGAAAATTGGAACCAAGAGACCCCCAAGATTCAAGGCCATGTGACATTCTAGATCGGCAAGCAGCAGTACCTGAGCTAAGGGTGCTTGTCCTCCGGACCCCTCTTGCCTCTGAACAGGCAGGTGAGCATGGAGGAGGGGGGTGGCAGCTTTTCTTGGACTAACTAGGTGTGTAGCATCAGGTAACTCGCTTATTTTCTCTTGGCCTCAGTTTACTCCTCGTAATAGCCTCTTGGATCCTTTCCAGCGTGACAAATTCTTTGATTCCCAGCGTTTTACAATTGCGTGTCTTAGAAAAATCCAAATTTCAGGTACCAGTTTACATCTTTACTTTGGGTCCTCTTTTACTTATTTATCCTAAACTTCTTTTTCCTTTTCATAGTTGTATTTTGTCATTTTAACTCACGTAATGTCCTAGGCTCGGAGACACCTCCAGTGCATGAGATGGAGGTGACAGGGATTTAGCTCATCCTCCACACTGACTCCCTGAGCCGGTGTTTCCAACACAGACCACCCGTGCACCTGTGGTGCACCAGCACCCTGGGGATGTTTAGTGAATGATGCACAGGCCTTGTCTCCAAGGCAACTTCGCCAGCATCCGCCATTCTGGGGGAGTGCTAGGCACGTGGGAGCCCCTCAGTAAACAAGCTGAATGGAAAGGAGTTCTCAAGGTACTGGCAGCGAAGTTGGACGTGCACCCAGGGGAGGGACATGCACCGCTTCATACTTGCTGGAAGACCTTTTCTCCCACAGGTATAAACAGCTTCTGCCCCACTGACCCCCGAGCTCTGGGCACTCAGTTGCCCCCTCTAGTGAGGTAGTTGCCGAGCAAAGGGGGAAGATGGGAATAAGCTTCAGTTGTGGTTAAAGGTCTGAACTGAAGAGTTCTCAGGCTATTCTTAAGCAGGGAAAAGGCCGATACCAGGCAGGTGAACAATTGCCACGTTGCTAGGATGGCAGGGACTCATCGGAGCCTCTTCCCACAGACTTCTCATGCTTGGCAGCACACTTATTGTGGATCTGGGCCCAGGTGGGGGAGGGGGCAGGAAAGTGGTAGTGGTGCTGTCTGGAGGGGGCCCACTGTTCTGATTCAACATGGGGACCCAGGGCGAGTGCAGCCCCCACTTTGTATTTCCCTGCAACTGCCAAACACCAGATGCCAGGGATTTCTCAGGCTTAATCAGCACTTCCAGAACGCTCGGCTCTCCACAGAGGGGGAGCTGCTGACTGCCGAGATGAATTGGTGAATCGTTTTATTGCAGACTCACAGAAGGGACTTGGGGCTGTGCTGGCACCATCCCAGGTTTGGAGGCTCAGCCCTGAGGGCCCGCTCCAGGTCTACCTCTGGCCCCTTCATGGAGAAGCCTGGCTCAGACAACTCTTGTCTCCCCCGTTTTCTCACCACCCTAGCATCCTAGCCACATCACTTGCCGCCAGGACTCCCGCATCCACAAGGGTTTCTACCGTCCTCTCTAACAGGGAATTGATGTCCCTGGCATCAGGACCTCTTAAAGCCTAGACCGCTGCACCCCGCTGCCCTCATTGCGTGAGCCATCTTTTGGGGCCACCCCATGTGTCATCTTTCTCATGTGCCATCCCTCGGGGCCCTCACACCCTTCCCCAAGAAGGCCAGAACATAGTGAGGCACTGTGTCCCAAGCAAATATGGGAATCCAACTTTAGACTGACACAGTGCTTCTGACATGGCAAAGAAGAAAATAAGGTCATAAAGCTCTTCGCCCCCGTGTCAGATGGTTCCCGTTGGTCCAGCCTCACAAAGCTTTATTGTGATCGCAAAACAATTGGATTAGTTGTGAAAGCACGCCTTTCTCCTCAATATCTAGAAGTAGAGTGGGAAAAAACATGTTGGGCTAGATAGATGCATAACAAACCTAAATTGTTAAGTAGAACTGTGCTCCAAGCCCAGAGATGAACAAGTGGCTTGACAAGTCGGCTTTCCAGGCCGGAAGGAGGGTGGGGGGAAGCCTGAGCTAAGGAAGAGCAGGCCCCTACCCCGTGTTTGCCACCACCGTGTGCTCCCCTCCCATCTCGCCAACCCGAGGAGGGCCCCGGGTGACCCTGGTTTCGGCCGAGGTGCTGTGCCAAGTCGGTAACCTTGTCATTGGTAAATGATGTCACAGGTTAGTCACACAGGCCCCGATCAATCAGGGACCCATCAGGCAGCGGATCGATGAATCCCATTTCCGGGGAAGATCAGCCCTCGGTGACCCGCTAGGGGAGGGGCAGGTGGGTCGTCGAGAGTGGCAGGATTTAAGGCCCGTCTCTCCGAAGGGTCCTGGGTAGTAACAGCCGGGTAATAAACTATTTTTCATTAAAGGGATCTGGAGGACAGCAGCCGAAGGGGGACATAAAGGCAACTAGCAGGCACCACCGTCCCGAGTGCGAGGGCCAGGGTG
The DNA here is from genome assembly GCA_004363535.1 of Dasyprocta punctata. NCBI lineage: Eukaryota > Metazoa > Chordata > Mammalia > Rodentia > Dasyproctidae > Dasyprocta > Dasyprocta punctata. The sequence continues at coordinate 12,193 of RJWM01007272.1, read as the reverse complement.
GGGGCGCGCTGGATTCCCTTACCCCGCGGCCCCTCCGGAGCCCCACGGAGCCCTGCGCGCGGGCCTCGCCAGGCCTCCGGCTGCGCTCTCGGCCCCTCGGGCCCGGCTGCAGTCCCCCGGCGGCCGCCGCGCGCCCCTCCCCCGGCCCGGAGCCCCTCCCCGCACGCTTCCCTCGCTCCCGCCTCTCCCCTCCCCTCCCCGCCTCTCCCCGCAAGGCCCCGCCTCGGCCCCCTGCGCGCACGGCCTCGGCCAGCCCCGCCGCCCCGGCCCCGCCCCGGCGCGCTGACAGCGGCCCGGCCCCCGCCCTGCCCCCACCGGCGGGACACACCCCCGGCCCGCCTCCGCCCCGCCAGTTCCCGCCCGACCCACCGGGCGGCGGAGAGAGCGCGGACGGGCGGCCGAGAGCGGCGGCCGGGAGGGAGGGCGCCCTGGGCGCACGGGGCCAGGCCCGCGGGGAGCCGCCGGCGCACGCACGCGTGCCCTTCGGGACGTCGCGGCCGTGGGGCCCCGCGTACGGTGGGTGCCCGGAGCCAGGGCCACTGACCGGGCGGTGGGGGGCCCTGGGGATCTGGGCAGCGCGAGAAGGAACCGGAGCCCGGCCGGGATGACAAGGTGACGCCGCTGGGGGGCGCCACTCGCTTCGTGGGACGATGCTCGCCTACTGCGTGCAGGAGGCCACCGTGGTGGACGTGGAGAAGCGGAGGAGCCCCTCCAAGCACTATGTGAGTTCCGCCCCCTCCCGGTGGGCGCTGGCCAGGGGCCCTTCCTGCCCGCTGTTGGGTCCCGGAGCTGCAGGTCCCGCGGCGGTCCCCGGCTGCGGAGGTTTTGCAGGGAGGTGAGGTGTCCTTCCTCCACTACCCTCGGCCCCGTTTCTTTTTTTGGCATTGGAACCGGCAAGTGGTTGCCCTTGTCTCTTACAACGGTGAAGTCATCTGCCCGCCTGAGCTCCGATGGGGGGCGGGCTTCGTCTGCCCTTCGCCGGCCGATCGTTGGGAAAGAGCGTCGCTTTGCACCCAGGGGCCCCGCTTTGCACCCAGGATGTCCCCGGGGCTCGCCCCGGGCGGACGTCTCGCGCCCTGACGCGCGTTTGCTATCTCTGCCTGCTTAGGCCAGGGCAGAAGGAGCGCCGCGCCCCCTGCCCCCTCCGCTCGAAGCACCGAGCTTTGATTTCCTCCTTAAAGCCATTGTGTCCCGCGGTGTGAGGAGAATGGTGGCTTTTCCTTTTATCCCTCCTCTGGACGTGACCCTTAGCCGGGGTCATTTCCTCTTAAGTGATGCTCCATTTCCAGACGCGAGCAGGCAAATGTTGGCAGTGGGCTCCCCCGACCACCCCTCCCCCGGCCTTCCCCAAACTTCTCGAGAAGCGGCTAAGGCTGACCCGCGGCCGGGCTCCACGGTCTGTGTTCCAGCCCCCTTTCATCCCTGCCGCGCTGGTCTTCCCATCCCTCACACGTTAGGAAGTAAACACGGTGACCTGGGTGTCCACCGAGCTGTCTGTCTGAGCGGCTGAGACAGAAGAGACCCACAGCCTGTATCCAAAGCGCAGGGGAACCTCGGACAGCAGGGCTGCGTCCGATTTGCGAATCAGGCATTTAAAGGCGCATTTAGACTGCTCAAAGCATTAATTTTAACAATTAAAACAGGCTGTGGGTTGCTGCCCTGGACTGTGCATGCGTCCCTGAAGTGCCTTTTATTTCCCTGTCAAGGGAACCGGGGTTTAGGGTAATGTCAGCCTCAGGCTCCTCTCTCTGGGTCTCCAGCAGAGTTCTTTACAGTTGAGCAAGTGGGACTGGGCTCAGGCTGGGGAGGAGATAAAAGTGACCAGGAAGGGAGTTAATCCATTTCTGTCTTCTGGCTTGGCAAGCTTCTTGCATTACCAGAAAGCTCCTTTTAGAGGGCTTGGGGCAGCAGGTCGCCCTGCTCCAAACCAGCCCGCCTTCCGTGCCTCTTTTCTCAAGTGTTGCGGTCTGTTTTAAGGGTCCTCTGTTCTTGTCCTCAGTCAAGATTGGCACTGCTTTCAGCAGATGGCACTCTCTGCCCTGAGACTCAGGCAGGCACTATTCCAGTTCTGCATTTTAGAGAAAGCATCAAAATTGGCCTTTGACCAATGATGCCCAAGATTACGAATGCAAGACACACAGGCCACAAACCAGGAGGGTTGCTAGCAGGATCAGGGGCCTGCCATGGGCGGCATGGGGAGGCGGTTACATGCTGGGGGCTCGGAAATTCTGGGACTTGTTTAATGCCTGGATCGGCCACTAACTAGTTGAGCAAGTTCTTTAAACCTCCACGGGCCTCAGTTTCCTCATTTTAAAAATGAGGCTTATAATAGTATGTGCTTCATAAGGTTGTGGGGAGCATTAAATAAGATCATCCATGAAATCGCTTGGCCCAGTTCCTGCACATAGCAAGTATTCATTAAATGGTCACTTACTGTTGGTGAGAGTCTGACTAAGAAAGCGTTTTTGAAAGGCAGCTATTAATGGTCTGGCAAAAAGGAAGAAAGACACCGAGTTTTAAGATTGATAATAATGTGTGCTATGTGGAAAACAGAAGGAGTCCTGTCTGGTTCCCTGGAAACGATCATTTCCTCCCTTTTTGCAGACAAAGTGTTTCCTGGGACCTCTCTGCTTCCCATCTGAGAATCAATGACATGATGTTTAGAGCAGGGAGTGATGTCACTGAGCAGATGGTACCCGCAGAGGCCTCACCGAGGTTCTGGAGAACAATGAAAGGAGAAAGTGTTACATGTTGTGGAATCATGGGGCTGGCAGGGACTCGTCTGGCTCAACCCTTTGATTTCTAGACCCAGAAACTAAGAACCAGATGAGTGACTTGCAGCACAGCTAGTCACAGCGCTGGCTCTAACTGGCCTTCTGCGTGCGGTGTGGTTTTCTCATCAAAGGTACCCTAAGGCCAGTTGAGGTTGCCTGGGAAGACACATGGCTGGTGGTGGGGAGGATTGTGACACTTTTGGGGGCATTCATGCCAACACAGGCGTGTCCAGTAAGTGCCCAGTGGGACTCTGAGGCTTGGGGCCCCCTCCCCTTGGCCCTTGTGCAGTGGACACCACACTCCAGAAGGTCGAGTGTTCTGAGTAAGGCACTCTGGTGTGGTTAGCTGGCAGGACGTGCTGCACCCAACTCACGTATGCTTGAAGCCCTCTACACTGGAGAAGCATACCTCCCTCTGACCTCTCCTCCTCTGACAGTAAACGCCGAGCCTGCGGTTTGGTAAATTGCAGAGCAGAGCTGTTTTATGAGACGTGCGTGTTAGCCAGAGCTCGCTGATGAGAGAGGCCTGGGGCCCAAGCAGAGGAGCAGTCCTGGCTGCAGAGCGCTGGGAACAGATGCAGAGGTTCTGTGAGGACATCCCGCCCAGGGCTTGCTCATCCCCACGGGGAGCCGGAGCTGCCAAGATGCCCGGGGTCCTGTGCTCAAGGTCCACTTGAAAGGCATGCAAGTAGCCTCTGTCACTTACCTGGTGCTGGCAGCCCTTGGCTTCCAGTCCCTGCTTGGGATGGAGCTGGGAAGGGTGAGCAGCCTCCCTGGCATGGAGCTGGCCCTTCTCCTGGCTTTTGGGAGCTGACCCCAGGGACCTCAGGTAAGCTGGCTGTGATCTCAGACCAGCTGTCTTTAAGGTGGTCCTGCTAATCCCAGATGCAGGCAGCAGTTTCTTCTCTTTGGAAGTTTTCTGCTGTGGATGCAAGTTCAGGTTCACATAATTCTTTGCAATTGTGGATGTAGGTGTACATCAAGCCATATGGTGGTGGAGAGAAGCTCATTGATCTAAAGCAAACAAGACATTATGTCTGTTTGTATTTATCAGGTGTCGTGCTTTTACAGTCATTTCCTTTCCTCACTTTTTTTTTTCCTCAGAAAATACCAGTCATGAACGTACTGATCCTCCACAGGACTCTCTAGGAAGTACAAATAATAGCCATGGTGTCTAACACTTAATACACTAGTTCTCATGAGATTCCTGTAGTTCATCAAATGCACCCTAGTGTGGGGAATGTTGTTTGAGTCCTTTTTACAGACAGGCTAGCTGAGGTTTGGAGAACCTAACCAGATATCTTGGGATTTCCCAGTTAGCACCAGGCAGAGCTGGGTCAGTGCAGGTCAGTTTACTTGCTAAGCGGGGTAGACCCCTAAAACAAGGCCCTTTTGCGCAGTTGGCATCAGGGAGGCCAGGCTCAGGCCTGCGTGACAGTGAGTGAGTGAAATACGGTGGTGGTTGAGCTCGGCTTCATTGCGGGACACCCACCACATGCCGCCCAGGGGTCCTTGGGGAGCAGGAGAGGCAGAGTGAGTCCTGAATGCTGTCTGTCCCTGGGACGTGGGGGGTGATAAACGAAGGGTGGACCCTGTGCGTCATGCATTCGTCCTGTGTTTAGATCATCACAGATCTGGTCCTAGGAGCTACATTCTTAGGAGTCGACCTCAAATTTATTCATTTCTGTGATCTTTATTTTCATTTTCTAAGCCCTTAGACTGCCACAGGGCTGAGGATGTACGGCTGCAGCCTGGATGGGGTTTTCTTCAGGGCCGTTTCATTAGGAAAGGAGTGGTATTGGGCAGATCAGGGTTTGAGTCCTGCCTCTGGCACTTGCTCGCTGTGCAGCTTCGGACCTGTCACCCTGGGCCTCCCTTTCCTCACCTGTAACCTCACAGGGCTTTTAGGAAGTTGGTCTAAGATAATTTGAGGGAACGCTTCTACCCTGTACCTGGCCCCCATCATGGGCACGTACAGTGTACTGGTTTCCGTTTGGTGTTTCTCACGGGAGCAAAGCAGCTGCTCATAGTCCTTTGGGAAGTTGGGCTACTTGCCCCGTGGAAAGGACCCAGCACACGAGAGGCGGGTGAACACGGAACAGCTGTTCAGACCTGGAGGGCTGAGCTTCGGGACCTAGTGACAGCTTCCTGATACTCTGAGCGGAAGAAGAGGGGGAATGTGGGTTGGGAGAGAGGAGAGGTGTCCCAGGTGAGGGTGAGGCCAGTGCCACAGTCGGCTACTGCTTCTGCCTGCCCTTCCCCACCTTACTCACAGCCACTTGAATGGCTACTGTTTCTTCCCTGGGGAGGGAAGTGATGTCGGGGTGATTCACAGACTGACGGGGCTCCTCGTTCATGGAACAACCAACCACTTCCTTCCAGACTGCCGGAACAGGGAGCAGCGCCAGCCATTTATCGTGGCGTTGTTCAGAGCTGAGTGAGGGTTTTGGGGGCAGATGAGGGTTTGGAATAACTGTGTGCGGTGGAGGCAGAGAGGATGAAAAGAAAAAATAAACTTACTTGGTGTCAGAGGAGTATGGGTCTAGCTCCAGAAATAAAAGCACCAGCTGCTCGTTTTCCGAAGGGATATTCTGGGGCCATCTGAGTTACCAGCAGGGAGGGCCGCGCACTGGGAGTGGATGGGGGTGCTTTCGACTTGGGCTGGTGTAGCTGTTCCCTGGAGAGTGCCTTCTAATTTCCTCTGCCTGAGTCACTATTGGCTAGAAAAAGTCTAACAGACAACTCTGTTCCCTTTTCAGTCGTCATTAAACAAAGTAAAACAAATAGAATTCTGCGTACAGTAGTCACAGGTACTCCTGTAGAGTTCTGAGCATCCAGGAAAGGGCTAATGGATTGGAACAGAGGCCGGGGGACCGGAAGGACAAGGGGTCCGTGGGGGAAATGAGGTGGAGAGCGTGGGGCCAGAGGTGTTCTCTGCCAGGACAGTTGCCAGAAATAATGGACGCCCCCAGTAGGGCGTCAGTGTTCCAACCAGCTGAGTCCCAGAGGAGAGTCATTTCCTGCCTGCCCGGCTTCTGCGGCCTGCTGGGGCCTCCGTGGCAGGCAGGCGGGAGCACAGAGGTCAGGGCCTAGGCCTGAGGGTGAGCCGTCAGCAGGCCCGTCCTGCCCTCGGTGCCCGCTAAGCGCGTTGCCAGATCGGCAGTGGGGTCTGAGCCCGTGCTCTGTGCGTGGAGCCCTGCTGGGCCGGCTGGGGGCACGGCGGGAGGGGCGGACGCAGCACGGCCGCAGGCGGGGTCCCGGAAGGTGCCCGTCGAAGGCACTGCCTTTGCGCCTGGAGCACCCACAGCGGGGAGGTAGGGGGTTAGGAGCCCATTTCCCATATGGAGAAATGGAGGCTTAGCGTGTTCATGGGACTCTCAGGGGCTCTGGTACCCAGGTGGAAATGGGCTTCTCACCCTGGTCTCTGACATCCGAGCCAGGAGCTGCCGCTTTCTTCCACTTCAGAGCCAGGGCGGGGAGAAATAACCAGTGAGGCCAGCTAGCACGTCTGGAGGCCTTGAGGGCTCCGTCTGGGGCTGGGGATGCTGCCATGTCATGAGCACACGCTCTGGTGCCCCCAGTTAGTGTCCTGTGTTCTCCGCTCACTGCCACGGGACCCAGGGGAGTTACTTATGACTCTGGGCAAGACAGTGAGGACTCAGGGAGGGGGACTCGGGCCTGGCTCCTAGGCTCACGGTGAAGACCCGTGAGTTCATCAGCGTGAGCGCTCGGGACAGGGCCCGGCCCGTGCCACGCGCCAGCATTCACTGTAGTACTCCTCGAGTCCCAGCGCTGCTCGGAGGAGGGCGCCTGCTCTGCGGACTGGAGTTTGCAGGGAGAGGCGGCTGTTGGAGAGGCAGGCTTCCCGACGGGCCTTGATTCGGACTGGCTCGGAGAGCTTAGGATTGAGGTGAGGAAAAGGCTTTCAGGGAGCAGTGGAGGTGCGGGAGGTAGGACCTGCCAGGGAAGTCCGGGCAGAGCGTCAGGTGATGGTGGAGGCGGACGAGGGCTTCAGATGGCAGCCAAGAGTGGAGTTCGCTGAGTGGATGCCCTGAACCTTGCTCTCTCCCACAGTGGGGGTGGGCAGGGAGCAGCGAGTCAGTGCAGGGTCCTTCTGCGGCTCCAGGGCTGGCCCCAGGCGGGGTGGCTCTGGCCTGGGTGGCTGGAACAGGGCTGGTTAAGGACTGGAACACTTTTTCTGGTGCTGCTGCGGGGACTCCTGAGTTACCAGGCCCAGCCCTTCCTGTTTATAACTCTTTCTCCCAGGCTCAGGCTGCGCATTAAAGCTGTTTGCACCTGGGCTCCTTGGGGGAGGCGTGCCGTGGAGAAGGGGAGCAGCGGGAGGGAGGTGTTGGTGGCTGTGGGGGCCCCGGCTGGCAGCCGAGACAGCGGCCTGAGGAAGGCAGTGCCTCGTGGGGTGGCTGTGAGGTCTAGGGTCATCTGAAACACCCATGCTAATGTGGCCCTTAACCCCGAGATTTCTCAACTCCTGTTGGTTTCTGCTCCAACCCCGCCAGCGGGCTCCTCAATCATTTAACTCCCACCACTGCTAGATATTCCAGCAAACCTGATTCTTTAAGGAAAATGTCATCATAAGAATAACACGGGACAGGTGAGGACGCGACGGCACAGAGGCCCGGATGAGTCCTCGGCCGCAGGTGCAGAACCAAGGCGGCCGGCAGCTCCTCAGCCAGCGCTACCCGCAGAGACCCTGCGGCAGGGAGACCGGCCCGGCTCCTCACGCCGTGCGAGGCCTTCCGCGTGGCACCTCGCCCCGTCTGTGACTCCAGCTGCCTATGGAGGGGACGGCTGACTGCTTCCTGCAGGCGTGCGCTCAGTGGAGAAAGTAAACTCCCCGAGTCCCCAAACTGTTTTGGGGATCCACTGGGTGGGGGCGCTTTAGAAGAGCTTGTCTCCCTCAGGAATCTCGGGATGGCTCACCTGCCCTGCTCCTCCCTGGGGTGAACCTAGCCGAGCTTTGAGTGATACAGACGGCCCGCTTTGGCACGCGTGCCACAGGTTCACCACCACTGCTAGGCCCGCAGCGAAGGCTTCTTCTAGGCTAGCAGCCCTGGGAGGACACTTCTTTCCGTTTTGGGGAATGGGAAGGGACGGTCCATCTCCTAGTACCTGGGTGGAGGAAGCCACCGCGAGGTGGCTGAGTCAGCAAAGAGGAAACAGCTGTGCTTGCTGCCTGGGCTGGGGCCTTCTCGGGCCTTCACTGTCATTTCCCTGTCGCTGGTGAGGAAGCCACCCTGCCCAGGCCGGCCGGGCGGAGGCTTTCCTCTGGGTGTGTCGGCGTAGCATACAGGACGCGGTGGGCCGGGTGTGCGGAGCCGTCTCTTCCCTCTCTGGGATCCCTGGAACATGAACTTCGGGCTGGCGGAAATCGATGGCTCTTACCAGATCTGACCGTGTCACCCCAGGGAGCGAGGGGTGGGGTGCTGCCCAGTGCTGCCAGCGCCCTCTCGGAGTCCGCCGGGAAGAGGACGGGAGCCGGGGGCTGCAGGCTGGAGCCTGTGTGTGTTTGCCATCCCTGCACGGTGCCTGAGAGGGAGCCCTGGTGTCCTCACTTGGTAACGGTCCACGGAGACCTTGACCCGTGTTACGTCACCAGCACTTACACCTCAGATTTGGTGCCAGGCACTGAGTTCTAACATCTGGCCCCAGGGGAGCCTGAGGGCCGAAGGCCAGGTCCGGAAATCCAGACTGTGCTGTCGGAGGAGCGTCGCCCCTCCCCGCACACAGCCTGCGTCCAGTGGCTGCCTCCTCCCGTCCCTCGGGGTCACCAGGGCTTCTGCGGCTCAGCATGCTGCCCTCCTCCGCAGTGGTGCCCCTTGTTCTTGCTGCTCTGGCCCCGCTCAGGTCTGAGTGGATCGAGGCTGCCCGTCGCTGGAAGTGGCTGCTTTGTGAACTTTCAGGGTAGGCCTCGTTCTGACCCAGCTTTATTCTGTTTCCTGATGGCCCAGACCCAAAGAGCTATTTTAAGGGACTTGTCTGTGTGGGAGAATTTCTCCATGTGACAGCCACCGGGGAGCCCTGGCTGCCTGGCACAGAACTGCCAGTGAGGCTCCGGGAGGGGCCCCGAATTCTGCACGCTAGGCCAGGATCGATGAATCGAGCCCTCAGGGCAGCGCCCGGCCCCCAGGAGGGACAGAAGCAAAGCACCTGGCGGGGGAGGGTGGTGTTTGTGGAGGTGGAGGTGGACGCCCGCAGAGCACCGCCGGTCTGAGCCCCTTCTGGCTGGCATATTGATCCTTCTCCCGCAGAGTCCTGGCCCATCGTAGAGCAAGTCCAAGCTTTGGTTTCCAGCCGGGATTAATTATTGACTTTAGTCATCGCTCATGGACAGCTTGAGAAAAGCAGCCTCAGTTTTCCCAGGGTGTCTGGAGTAACGGCTGCCAGGCTGGGGAAGTGGGAGAGTTGAGTCAGGGCATGTGACGCGCGGAGCCACTTCCAGGTGCAGCCCCTGTCCGCTGTCCTCGTCCACGGTCTCACTGGACCCATAGCAGCCTCTGGCGGTCACTCAGGTTTCATAGATGAGGAAACTGGGGCTCGGAGATGTGGGACACCGTGGCCCAGGCACTGGCGGTGGATGGCAGGAGCCAGGGTTTGCATTTAGATCTCTGCATCAACAGAGCCTGTGATGCGGCCACTGTGCCCCCCACCCCAGACATGACCGGTCGCCCCCGGAGCTCAGGTTGTTCCCTGGGAGCCTCACGGCCCTGCTGCCCACACCCTGTCACAGCCCACCGCACATGGCCTGAGGGCTTCTTCACCTTGCTGTGTGACTGGCGGTGCTGCTCTGGGCTCTCAGGAAAGGGAGCGAGGGGGTGTCCACGGAAAGCTGAGAGCTGGGCATAGCTTTTCCTGCCAGCTCCTGAGAGGCTGGAGGCAGGAGGCTCATCGCATGGGTCTTTGGTGAAGCATCAGGGTCTGGGTTCGGTCCCGGGACACCTGCACATCCTCACCTTCTCCGAGTCCCTCTGCTGACACGTGACATGGCTGGGATAAAGTGACCTGCTCTGGAGGAGGGACCCATGCAAAGGCTGCTGTCTGTCTTAAGGCCCAAATCTTTATTTCCCTTGAACTCTTGTCCATGGCCACGTTTAAAGGCCTGGCTCTTCAGGTTGCCGGGAGCTCTGGGTCCTTTCCTGGAGGTGATGGGTGGCATGGCGCTGTGTTTGGGTGCAGGGGAGTTTCGTTACTTGGCACTGCAGCCTGATGCTTGCTCAGGCACAAGCAAGCCCTGCAGGGTAGAATAAATCCCCAGCAGTTGGAACTGAGGGCAAGAGGAGGGGAGAGGACATTGACAGCCTCCCTACAAGGCCTCAGGCCCTGCGTCTTGCTTGCATGTTTCACACAGTCAAGTTTCTTCACTTCCATGGGCCTCAGTTTCCAAATCTGTAAAATGGAAACAATAATAATAATAATAATACCTAACCCACATGATCGAGTCTATGTAGTGCTTCCTATGTATATAAAATGCCAGTTCAACAGGTGGCAGCTGTTGTTATGCCATTATTACTCTCCTTCCTGGTTTTGCTTCATTTCTGTCACCTTCTAGAAGCCTCCCTGACTGCTCATCTTAAACTATGTTTTGTCTCTGAGAATTTCTCTTCGATGTATACTGTTTTACCCCTCCTCGGATTGGTCAGCTTCTGACAAGCTGTTACATATTCCCACTCACTGTCGTTCGTTCCTTCAATATTGGAGCGTTTTCTGTGTGTCAAGCCCCGGAACACAGCAGAGTAGATAAATTCCCTGCAGTCTTGGAGTTTATGCTTTGGTGGGGGGAAGATCACAGTGTATAAATAAACAAAACAGGTAAAATATATCATGTGCTAGAGGAGGGGTAAGTACTGCTCAGAAAACTAAAACAGGATGAGGGACGGGGAAGCCGGCAGTGGTGGAGGTTGCTGCACTGTTTTGTCGAGGGTTGTGGGACAGCTCCACTCCAATGTGACTTTTGAATAAGACTTGAAGGAGGTAAGGAAGTGAGCCTTGTGGACATTTGGGGAAAGTAGTTGAAGACAAAGGGACAGCAGGCACTAAGGCCCTGGGGTAGGTCCCTGCCTGACTTTTCTGGGGGAGAACAAGGAGCCAGTGTATTCCAGTGGAGGAGTGAGGGAACCACAGTCAGCATTTGGAACAGGCATGGAAAAGGGATCAAACAGAGCCCTGGGCAGCATGCTGCGCCCAGCCGTGGCGCCTCCTGATGACTTGCTAAAAACTGCTGAAGGAGTTACTTTGGGGACCATTTTAGGGTTGGCCCTGACCTGCCAGGAGAGACCCTCTGGGGAGACGCAGGCTGTCAGCGGTGACACGAGTGGGAACTCCAGGGCCCTGGAGCCACGTGCACATCGGGAGGTTTGGCGAGGGAGCCTTGGCCGTGTACCTGCTGTGTGCAGAGCACGGTGCTGACAGTCGCAGCTCCAGCTGGGCGCTGCAGGGCTGTGAGCGCCCGTGTGTGCGGCCGCCCACCTGCGTGTCTGTCATGCTCTCCGCACGCTGGCCGAGGCCCGGGGTTGTGGGACGTCCTTGGTCAGCGCGGTAAAAGCACAAGCAAAGCACAGCCGAAGGCTTCGTTTGATCCAAACCCCTCCCCTCCCCCTCGCCTATTTTTACCCTAGCTTCCAATTTACGGCTGTGGAAGTTAGTTTTCTGAAACTCAAAGCGCATGTTCCTACCCGTAAAATATTGCACATGGTACCATGAGTTTCAGGGCAGCCCACCCAAACCCTCCTCTTGGTCGGAGTAGACAGAATCACACCCTGAGCGCCGCGCTTTTCTAGTTTACCTGCACACGGCCTCGGCTGGACCTCCACGCACTGTGTAATAAAGCAGGAAACTGACTCCAGCGTCCTCAGTGAGACCGAGGCTCAGTGATAACGAGCAGGGCGGCGCTCACGGTCCGCGGCCGTCTTCTGAGCACCTGCTGCCTCAGTTCATCTTTGCAACGACCTGGGAGAAAGCCCTGGAGCGGCCCTTGCTGTGCCAGCCAGAGACCAGGGGGACGGGGGTTGATTTACCAATCAGTGGTTATGAGCTAGGAAGAGGCAAAGCTGGGGCTCAGGGACATGGGAGGGGGTAGGGTGGGGCTGGAGGTGGGCTCAAAGTCCCTGTGAAAAGCCTTGCTCCCTGGCCATCAGGGAAGCAGCCAGCCAGCCTTGCACAGCCCAGGTGGCCGGCCCGTTTGTAGACCTTACAGAGTGTGATTAAAAAAAAAAAAAAAAACACTCAGGAGGCTGAGGTAGGAGGGACGTTGTGAGTTTGAGGCTAGCTTGGGCTACAATGTGAGTGCAAGGCTGGCCTGAGCTACATAGTGTGACCCTGCCTCAAAAAACCAGGGCCGGGAGTTTAGCTCAGTGGCTTAAGCGCCTGCCCTGGCAGGTGTGAGGTTGTGAGTTCAATCCCCA
>RJWM01007271.1:0-79163 GCA_004363535.1 Dasyprocta punctata | reverse complement strand
TTTTTTTTTTTTTTTTTTTTGCGGCACCAGGGATCGAACTCACAACCTCGCGCCTGCCAGACAGGCGCTTAAGCTGCTGAGCCAAACTCCTGGCCCTGGTTTTTTGAGGCAGGGTTGCACTATGTAGCTCAGGCCGGCCTTGCGCTCGCGTTGTAGCCCAAGCCGGCCTCGAACTCACAACGCTCCGCCTACCTCAGCCTCCCGAGTGCTGGGATTAAAGGTGTGTGCCACCACGCCCGGCTTCAAAGACTTTTTTTAAAAGGTAAAATTGTGACAGTGGTAGCCAGACTTCTAAGATGACCCTCACTCTTATGCAGTCCCCTCCTTGAAGAATGTGGGATGAACTTATGCATGTGGTATCACTCCATGCTTATGTCCTGTTATATAACAAAAGCGAGATGATTTTTGGCACTCATGACTTGATCAGGAGATCCATCAAAAGTACAGCATTTTCTCAGGGTGACCACAGAGGAAAAAGTCAGCAGAGCACATATCCACAGGCCAGGAAGACACACTACTTGGATACGACTAACCCGTGAACGGAGGTGGCTCTTCTGACTGTGACTGCCACTGAGATCTTGATAGAAAACAGGGATCTCGGGCCTGCAGCTGCTAAGAGCTCAACTTGGTCCACAGTGTGGATGAGCTTACAAGCTTATTCTTCCCTCAGATCCTCCAGAAAGGAATGCAGCCTGGCTGACACCTTGAGGTCGCCAGACTAGGGTGGGTAATCCAGCATGTCACACTTGGACCTCTGAGTGACAGACCCATGAAATAATATGATTGCTGTTTGAAACCAATACAGTTGTGGTAATGTGTTGTGCAGTATTAGGAAATTAAGACGATGTTTGCATAGATATAAAATTAGCATGAGTCAACTACTTTATTTAGCTCACTAATGAATAAGAGAATCCATCAGATGTTACAACTGATTCAAAGAAGAATTCACAGAACCACACATGTAGGCAATCAAGATTACTGAAATAGATACAAAAGTTGTCAATATCCACACAGCAATAATCAATTGTACTACCAATGAGCAAAATTCATCTGTGTTTCTATGAACAGAAAAATTGCTATCAGTTTTCTCCAATTCATAAAGTTCTAAGATATCTTAAAAACAATGAGAGGAGCACCCAAACCAAAGGATGCTCTAGTCTAAAAAGATATCCACCCATCTTCTTTTGCCCATTTGAATCCCTTACAATTTTTCCAGAGGAACGATGTGAAAATACAGCCAGAACTGCCACTCGCATCAGTTTATTGCTTCCACTAAATACCATCACAAAGAAATTATACCATATTAGGCATAGCGACACACGACTGTAATCCCAGTACTCTGGGAGGCAGAGGCAAGAGGATCAAAAGTTCAAGCTTAGCCTGGGCAACTTAGCAAGGGCTGATATGTAACTCAGTATAAAAAGCTTGGGTCCAATCTCCAGTACTTCAAATAAGAAGGAAGGAAGGAAGAAGGGAGGGAGGGAGGGAGGGAGGGAGGGAGGAGGAAGGGAGGGAGGAAGAAAGGAAGGCATGGAAGGAAGGAAGGATGGGAGGAGGGAAGGGAGGGAGGAAGAAAGGAAAAGGAATTGTGACTGGCATCTAGTGAAGCCAGCGCTAGAGGGACACAGCTCAGTTCTGATTGTTCACAGCACTTTCACATCCGTTTTCTATCTTCTTCTTTTATCTTCTCACATGATTCTTGTGGGTAAGATTAAACCAACAACAATAATCCCTTTCACATTTCTGAGGAAACTGAGGCCTAGGGAGGGACAAGGAGGCCCAGGGTCACAATGACATTACATGGCATAATCCTGGGTCCCCTCCCTTCCCATTCAATACTTGTGTTCTCTATTCCCCTTCCTCCTGATCCTCAAGCAGGTAATTTGTGTCATCCATCCTTTTCTCTGCACATCGCAGGTTTGGCACCTGATCAACACTGGCTATGGCCTTGGGAGCCCGTTGTCTGTGTGCAGGCTGTACTCTTCAGGCTCTGCAGAGCCTGCCTGCCGTGCACCCCCACTGTCAACATACTACCTCCTTCTGGGCACCGAGCCTTGTGCCTTGTCCCCTTCTCTTGTTCCAGCAGCCTGACAGCCCCTAGAACAACATCCAGACAGGACTTGCTCAAACTTGCTGTGCCAAGACCACCTGCTCTGCCTCCTGGACTGCCCACCCTGGCCACCAGCCTGCCCTGGTTTCCCACTGGCACGGCAGCTGGGAAGTCATCTGTGGGGCCAGTCTGCTGGGTCCTCTTCCCAAACCATCCTCCGGACCAATGCCAGGCACTAGTGCAGGACAAACTATGGATGCTTAGCCAGGCAACTGGCTGGCAAGCAGGCCACCTGTTCAGCTTGCAGGGCGCAAAGCTTTTGTTTTGCTTTGCCTTTTGAGTTCAGGAGCTGAGAGTGACAGAGCTGAGTGGTTTCAGAAAGATCCTAGTCCAGTCTTGCATTGTTCAGATGGGATCACTGAGGCCCAGAGAAGACTGGAGCCTGGGGTGGGTGCTGGGTCTGCCAGGCCCAGCAGGATTAGTACTGACCTGTCCAGGTGTTCTGCTCTTTAGTGGCTCTGTGAGTGCAGATCATAGGACTATGAGGTGCAGGAGGACCAGAACTTTCTGATTTCTTAAAGCAACAGAATGATCAGGTAGTCTAAGCCCTAGAATCCAGTGTTAGCTTAGTTGTGTGACATCAGTGTCTCAGTTTGCTCACTCCTTGTCCCCTTCTCGAAATGTGTGTTTGCTCAATGTCTCCTGAACATGGACTACAGTTAGAAGACAAAAAGGGACAGATAGTTCCAGTGATATTTATGAGGCTTTAAGAAGCATGAAATAAATGCAATCATGTAGAACCATATGGAAACAATATAACTAAACTCTTAGAAATTTACCTTGGTTAAAAAAGTCAGAGAGATGATCTTAAAGGCTATTTAATGAGTTACTGATCTTAACGAAATGGAATTTCAGTTTTACATATTTTTAAATACATCTTATTTCTTGAAATTACAGTAACTTTTTAAAAGGTCCAGATGTCTTGAACAATTCTTGAACATTTTTGAAATGCATTAGTTTTTTTCAGAGAGAGAGAGAGAGAGGGACCGAGAGAGAGAGAAAGAGACAGAGATGGAATCCAGTAGTAAAGCGAGAAAGAAAATAGGAAGAGATGGGAAAGAAAAGAAAAAAGAAAAAGAAAAGAACAAAATAAGGAAAGAAGGAAGGGAGGGAGGAAAGAAGGGTTGTTGATTTCCTTCTTGGGCTCATGTTCACGATGTCACCTGGAGAAATGATTCTTTTCTCTGGGCCTTGACTTCTTCATGAAAGCCCTAGCTTGTTGTGGTCATGAGAGAAATGCTGGGCTAGGCAGATGGTCATGGCATTATTTGTGTTTGAATGACCTTGGGTGCTGACATTTGACACCAAGTCTCTCCCTCACGGAGCCTCAGTTTATGAAATGAAGGTGTTGGACCCGATGAGCCCAGCTCGCTACCCACTCCATGATCTGTAAGAAGCCCCTGGCAGACTGACTGTGAACCAGCAAAAAACCACACCAGGGCCCAGAAGGTTCCAGTGCCCAGGCTTGCAAGGAGGTAGCTCATTCTTTCTTATGAGTCCCCACAGCTGCAGGGCCTGATAACTCAGCCAGCTGCTGAGAACCTCCGCTCACCACCTCCACATTTTGGACCCTTTTTTTCTTTGTGCCTAGAAATCCCTCAGCTCATCTCTGATCCTGGGCCTGTCGACATGTTCCTCCTGTGCCAGGGCAGTTGGTGGGAGTGTAACAGTTGGAGCAAGGCAACCGGGGAAGAATTATCTGTGCCAACTCTGGGAGTCCCAGCCGCGCACACGGCTCCTTTGTTGGTTATTTTAAAATGCATATTATTCATAAAGTGGCTGAACAATGTCTCTGAAGCTAAAGGTGTGTGAGGATGGCCAGAAGTCCTGAATTCAGGTTGCAGTGAGCTGCAGAAAGAAGGGATGCTTCTGCATGGGTATGTAAATGCTACCTATGGTCCCACGGGGTGCAGTTCCAGGCACAGGCTTGGAGACTGACTGTGAGTGACACCTGTTTTCACTGCATCACAACTGAGTCACATCTTCAGGCTTTTCACGCAGCTTCGTGTTCAACTATAGCTCCCCTGTGCTAGGCGTTAGGTTTTTGCGGAGATACAATGGACAGTGAAGCAAAAGCTCCGCTAAGGGGAGCTATGACAAGGTTAGAGTAGAGATAAGCTCTGTGCATAAATATCCACAGGAACTTGAGGGCTAAGGCAACTTTTCATCTGTGTGATGAAAAAGAGATGAGATCAAATGCCCCAGAAACTGGGATTTGAGAGCCATAACTTGTTGGTAGCCAGTGGGTAACAGAGGCTTAGGCTGGAACTCACCTGAAGTCTCCCACAGCTGCACAAAAGAGAAAGTGAGGGAGGAACCTAGGGCCTGGCCTGGGCTGTGCTGCCCCTGCTCCACCAGGAAACTTCCTGGGCCTTGCTCTCCAAGCTTCAAGGCACAGCAGAGCCACAGGTATTGCAGAGTCCATAAAGGGAGGTGATGTGCATTATATGTAGAGTTCTAAAATCTTGGGCCACTAAGGAAGAAATAGAAAATAAAGATGCTGCTTGGATCAAGAAATGAAGCAAAAAGATTCTTGTCGTAGATGGAGAGGATGCTACATACCTAGGATCAAATACACATTTGATGTGATTTCTGCAGTGTGCTTCTTGGCAAATGCTGACATTGGTAAGGGACGCAGGATATCCAGCTCTGGAAGGCAGGAGACCTGGGTGTCTGGAGTGGCTCCATCTGGCTCATGGCCTCTGCCCATGCAATGTGGAGCACCTACTGTATGCTGTACACTAAGAGATACTGAGTGATTTCACCTGTTTCTTTCTCATTCCATCCCAGTATCACGTGCTTGCCCAGGGGTTTCTGTGGGTTCAGGGTACAGATGCAGAGTTCTCCTTAAGGGCCCTCTCACTTTATCCACAAATCAGTCTTACCAGGTAGAGAGTTGGTTAACTGCTCTCAGACCAGGCCACTAAAGCTTAGAGCATAAAATCACACACATTCCAGAGGCTTTAGCCAGGATTCAGACCCAGCTCTGTCTGATTTCAAACCTGTACCATTTAACCCCTGATTCTCAAGAAAGTTATCATCCATTCTATCTCTGAGGCTCACAACACCTCTTGTGGTGTTGATGACCAGAAGCTGAGCAGGTTCAGAAACCAGATCTGACAGAAAGGAAGGAGAGCAAGACTGATGGCAAGCAACCAGGAAGGAATGCCCTTCTTCCTCTCAGGGTGCCATGTGGAGGGTGCTGAGCCGAGCCTTGCACAGTGTGGGGAGGCTGGCCTTTCCTTTGTATAACCGCCAACCACACAGGCTAGTCAGCACCAAGAGAGGTCAACAGCGGCCAGCCATAAGCACTGTGAAGACTAGATGGCCGTTATGGGGACAAGAGGAGAAAAGCAATGCTGTAAGATGTTCAGGCAAGTGGAGTGAACAGCCCTCTATCTGCCTGACCCAGGGGGTAGCCTCTGATTGTGACATGGGCTCCATCCTGGAGCCATATCCCACAGGCAGCTTGGGCACAGCCTCCCTCCCCACGCCGAGGTGTTGATCAGTCAGGATTCCTGCAGTCCCCAAGAGAGGAGGAAACCCTGGGCAATGAGAACTGGGGAAGAGCCACCAGAAACAGTCCTAAATGAACTGAGCAGAGGTTACTGGACTTGGCTAGGAAAGGGCAGTGACCGTGCTGGGAAAGTGTGGGGAACTGGAGGATAGGAAGGGGAGGGGAGGGGACAGTATTATGTGAGCCAAGTCTCAGAGACAGACTACAGAGACAGAGACACATAGGCAAATATAGATGCTCCTTGACTTAGGTTAGGGATGTATCCCTATGAATCTGCCCTATGGTGAAGATATTGTTAAGTCAGACTCATTTACTACTTCAATCCACCAACTACCATGGCTTGGTCACACAGTACCCTGTAGGTCTTGGTTGTCTCCCCTCCAGATGGCATGACTGACTGGGAGCTGTGGCTCACTGCCATAGCCCAGCATCTCAAGATGAGTCTCATCCTGCATGTGTCTAACTTGGGAAAAGATCAAAATTCAAAGTACAGTTTTTACTGAATGCAAATCACTTCTGTACCATTGTTAAGTGGGAAAATTGTAGGCTGAACCATCATATGTTGGGGACCATCTGTATACTGCAATAGCATCACACATAAACACATCCTATTGGTTGCATGTCTCAGGAGAGTTCTGACTAATTCATATGGCGAAGAGGTAACCAGTCATGGCTGAACAGATGCTATGGCGGAATTTTGGAACAGAGATGACAAGCAAAATCCAGAACATGTAAATTCCTCACTTGACCCCAAACATCTCAAGACACAAAACTCTTTAAAACTACTTAAAATTTCTCATAAAACGTGGGAAAACCTTGCACAGCAGTTTCAGTTCAGGGCATGACACGTCATCTGGGCACTTTGGACAGGAAGACCACTCTGCTGGACTTTGTCCCAGCTGTTGGGAAGGTAGAGGAGTGGATGCCAGCCACCTCCAGGGAGAACTCCCAGGACAACACAGAACCACTCATGGGGTGGCCAGTGCCTTGGAGAAAGCCACTGGGGCTGTCTGAATCCAACGTGAAGAGGCCACTGCTGCTTCTGCTGTTGCAAGAGGCTCTGGATAGCAGGGAGCTGAAAAGGAATCGAACAGGGAGTCCAGCCTCTGAACCTGGTTGCCCCGAAGGAATAGCAAGAACAAACAGGAAAATCATCTTCCTTCCTCACTGTCCCCTTCCAAACTCATATACCCAGTGGATGGCACCTACTTCACACCCATGACTTTCACCAGAAGGGAGTCTGGGAAGTGTGGCCTTAGCTGTCCCACCTCCCCATGGGGAGCAGCACAGGAAGGAGCAAGTTGCTCTGGAAGATTCCTCAAGGAGCTCCCCTGGAGACTGTGAAGCTGCTAGCAGCCCACACAGACCGGAGCAGCGAGGCTCCCACAGGCCAAAGTCCTATCTCAGAGTATGTAGAGAACTGAGGCCAGGTGACCAGGCTGGGCCTCACCTGCCTGCCTTCCTAGGGGTGAAAGAGCACAGCTGTTCAGAGAAAAAAACATGAAAACTTTCACTGCTGGCCTCTCTCTGGATGGCAAGTGCATGGAGAGCGTTAGCAAGAGGTGGAGAATTTCAGTCCAAATGCAGTTGAGATCATATCTTGGCTTTGTTCCCCACAAATGCATAGTTATTTGTATTTCAGCATAAAATCCTAACTCCTAGGACCTGATTAACAAAGGCAGCCCAGGCACATTCCCCCAGAGGCCAGCCAGATGGAAAGCCCAACAGAATTTCACTTTGAAGTGCTCTGTGTTATCTGGCTCATTTGCAAAAGAAATGAGCTTTATGGGATGTTCAAATGTTTCCAGACATAACCAGTTGCCCCAAGCGAGAATGAAGTTATATTCTCTCCTTCACCTTGTGCACATGCAGGTGGGCATGCGTGTACCTAGCACTGTTAGAATCAAAATGTTTTTCTTCTTCTGGGTCTCCCAGAAGGCAGCAGGAGGGCCCTTAAAAAAAAAAAAAAAAAACGCCTCAGATCAAGCAGTGATGGATTGATTTTTCCCCCACTTTGACTGCAGAATCAGAAAGGCAGAGGCGGGTCTAATGAATTACACACTCATTTGTCATTAGAATCATGCAAAATAGGTGCTCGGTCATGCAGTATCTAAGGCTCTATGGTGTGGGGAAGAGGACAGGGGGATTTGAATTCAGATTTCAGTCCTGATGATTTCCAGCAGGGCTACCACAGAGCCTCTGTTTCCTTTTCTTGTAAAATAAGCATACAAATACTGATTGCATACTGTAGGCATGAAGCAGGTGAGAAAGGGCTTCAGAAACCACGAGGGGCTGCACACATGCTTAAATCGCTCTATCTACACACCTTCTGATTCTGTCATGCCAAGCTACTTCCTTCCCTGACGACAAGCAGCACACGCCACCACTGTGCCTTTGCTCACACTGTGCCCTCTGTTTACAGTGCCTTCATGCCCACAACCCTGCCAATACTTGCTGTTATCCTTTGGAGCTGAGGGCTGGGATGGACACAGTCCATTATCATTCTGGAAAGAGGGAAGAGTGTGGAGGCTTCTTTCTGGTCACTTTTCAGTAGCCCAGAATCCACCTGGAATAGGAGAGCCAAAAGGGTCTCCAGCAGTCATTCAGGTTGACCCTCCTTGAAAGGATGAGAGAATGGAGAGGCCGAGGTGTGTGTTCACCTAGGGTGCATTCCTCTGCAGAGGGTCAAGGAGCCCAGGCCATTTAGCAGTGTACCACTGGCAAAGTTCCTGAGTCTTTTCTTTTTCCTCACAGTACTAATCAGCATTCTGCAAGGAAAGAGAACCAACATATGTCTATTTGACTGTCTGCCTATCTATCTATCTATCTATCTATCTATCTATCTGTCCATCTATCTATATCTATCTATCCATCTGTTTATAGCTATCTATCTATCCATCACATTTATTATAAGGAATTGGCTCACCTGATTATGCAAGGTGACAAGTCAAAATCTGCGTCTGTCGCAGACACAGAGAACACTGAAGAGAAATGGTTTGGCCTTTTTCTAAAATATTAGAATGTCACTTGGATAATACCACCTTCCTGTCCCTTCACTCACCCTATATTGTCATAAACATAACAATAAACACGTAACATCCCTGACAAACACATAGAAGACTAAAGTGAACACAAAACTGACTCCCTAAATTAAGGCATACCTCTCACATAAGACAGGTCAACCTCCTCAAATTCATCTCATGAAATAAAGGCAAGAAGCCCCTTCATACTTCCTCTGCTCTTGAACCCTGCATGAACTTAGGGTTAGACAAGACTGGGGAGGGCTATTTTTTGTAGTGACCATACCATCAGTCCCCCACCACCCAATGCTATCCTAATACTTAATTTATGCCCAGATTCTCAAAGAAAACAGCTAGGAAAGTCTCTGGGGAGATTGAAGCAACAGCAAAATTAGTGGGGAAAGCCTGACAATACATAGTTTTGCAGGAGATGACCTCACCAATAACGTTCATGCCTTGAAGGCTCATGATAAGTTCTTCATCATCTTCTGTGATTTATGCATAGTATTTGTCACTACTGAGCATATTTCCTCTTCCTTCATTTAGGCCCAAGGAAACCACACTGGCTAGGCTTCCCCCTTTCTGGAAGTTATTTCACATTCTTATTTTCTGGTTACTCAACTCTTCAGGGATCGGGCTTTTGAAAAGGGATAGGATCAGGGGGGCAGTATAGCAGACTTGCTGTTAGGAGGCAAGGTCTGGTTGGAGGAAGGTCACTGGGGGTGTGACCTGGAAGGGTACATCTCCCTCCCCAACTCCTCCTGCTCACTCTGCTTCCTAGCCACCATGAGGTGAGCAGTTTTCCTCCAGCAGCCCCTTCTACCATATCCTTCCTGCCTTGGAGTCAGCCAACCATGGACTGAAAATGTGAGCCAAAATAAACTTTTCCTTTAAATTGTGAGTATTGAGTGTTTTGTCCCAGTGATGAGAAAGTGACTAAGACATGGTCTCATAGCGTTAAAACCATCTAGTTGCTAACAATCCCCAAATTTATAACCACACCCCAAATTTCCTCTTGGACCTAGGTTTGGCTTTCCAACTGTCAACACAATATCTCCACTTGGCTATTCAGTGTAATTGAAAAATACAATGAATGTTGAAAATTTTTATTACAATTAAAGATACCTTGTCATTAATCCCCCTCAAAATACTTCCCATTGCTTCAGACATACTTATTCCACTGTTCTTGGCATTTTCTGAAGCAGTTCAAGAAGTCTTCTCTCATGACTGTCTTTAGTCATACTGTTATGGCTGATTTGATTCGAAATGTTTACAACCTTTCCTCCTTTCGCCCTCACTTTGCTATATCTACACTAGTACCCTCACTGAACTTTGAGTCTGCCGGACACTCCCATCTCAGGACTCTTGTCTCTGCAGGCCCTCTGATAGCCACAAGTCTACTCTGTCATGTTCTTCGAGTTTTTGCTCAACATAACTTCTCAGTGAAGTCAAGACCACCCTCCCTCAGCTCCCTGTCTTTCTTCTATGGCCTTCTATTTCTTTGTAGCATTTCTCACTTTTGAATACACTCTGTAATTTATTTATCATGCTGATTGTCTGTCTCCTCCACTGACACTGTCAGGAAGGATTTCAATAAGGATTGGAAAGCAGGCAAGGAAAAGGTAGACCAAGCAGCTGGCAGGACTTCAGCCCTCAAACCAACCCAAAGAAGACTTACAGCCACCATCGCTGTACCTGGATGAGCAGTCTGCACAGCTGTCATCATGCCTTACCTGCTCTGAGACCTCAGCGTTGCCTCGGTCAAGACCAGAAGTAGGTTTTTCAGGGCTCCCATTTCTTTATATCAATAGGCCCTATTCAAGACAGCTGCGCTGACTTGGCTGAGCTAAGGCCCCAGTGGCAAGAGGGGCTGGGAAGTGGGTAGAGGAACCCACACACGCCCTTCTGTATACAGTACTTTAAATCATCTCTAGAGTGCTTTTAATAACTAATATAATGTAAATGCTATGTAAATGGCACTTATATTGTATTGTTTAGGGAATAATAACAAGCTTAACAGTCTACATATCCAGTGCAGATGATTTTTTTTTTTTTTTTGGATCCATGGTTGATTGAATCTGCAGACACAGAACCCCTGGATATGAAGGATTAATTGCACTGGGCCCACTTAATGCCAAACACAAAAAGGGTTCAGATACTAACCAGCTAAAAAGCAGATAAATATCTGCTAACTGAGGTATATTAGACCATAAAGGAACTCCAAAAATCCCAAAATGTAAGGATTATACAGTCTATCTTCTTTTATCATAATATAATAAGTCATAACTGTTCTATTGTACAGACTAAATTCAATATAGTACAAGTAGAAAATAAGTTTCATTTTCACTGTAGAGTTAAGAAAAAGCACAACAGTCCTAAATACCCTTAATTTGTAATATTCCATTCAATGCGGCAGAAGTCCCATTGAAGCTTACATGAAAGAGCAAGTTATAAGGGGAAACATAACCGTGTTTTAGAGGGTGATACAGAATTTTAAAAATCAGCTTCATTGAAAACTTTACTTACTATAAATTTGACAATTTTATTAGTGTAATGGAATGAGTTTTTCAGAGAAATTTTTATCAAGAA
The DNA here is from genome assembly GCA_004363535.1 of Dasyprocta punctata. Lineage (NCBI taxonomy): Eukaryota > Metazoa > Chordata > Mammalia > Rodentia > Dasyproctidae > Dasyprocta > Dasyprocta punctata. Next base: position 67,927 of record RJWM01007271.1, on the reverse strand, counting down.
AATTGTAGATCTCAGCACAGCACCTACCTGGCAAACGTGAGGTTTTGAGTTTGATTCCCGGTACCAAAAAAAAAAAAAAAAAAAAAAAAGGAAAAGAAAATTACAGATTTGCATGCAATTGGAAGAAACATTACAGGAAGATTCCACGCATCCTTCATCCAGTTTCCCCTAATGGCAACTTGTGCTAACACTATAATATAAAATCACAGCTGGGACACTGACATTAAGGACATCCGCTGACCTTACTCAGTTTTTCCCAGTTGTACTTGTGCCCAACTGTATGTGTGTGTTTAGCTACCACATGTGGAGTTGGTGTATCTATCACCACAGTCACAGTATGTCACTACTCAAATTCCTCATGTTGCCCTTTTATAACCACACCCAAGTTCCCCTGTACACAGTGAGTTTTAACAAAAATATGCAGATATATAATCATCTCTAATAGTAACAAAAGCATTTGTATTGCTCCCAAGATGTGCCCTCATGCTCCCAAGATGTTCCCTCCCCCTCCTCATTCTCCATCCTAAGCAAGCACTGGTCTGCTTTCTATTATTCTAGTTTTACCTCTTCTAGAATGTCATATAAATACAATAAATATAATATTTTTATATTTTAACCATGTTGTTGCTAGTATTAGTAACTCATTCCTTTTAATACTAAGTAGTATTACTTGCATAGATATATCAGGTTTATTTATCCTTTCAAATCTTAAGAAAATTGTTTCTTTTTTATCATGATCACAGTTCATCTGAACGTATGGATCATAATAATTGTTTTAGTTTTCTTGTCTACTAATTTGTAACATTTTTTGATTCATTTGCATTAGTTAGTTTTGCATTTGGTCATAGTCCATATGTTCCTACTTCTTTGTTTGCTTAGTAATTTTCCTTCGATGCTGGGTATTGTACATTTTACATTGTTCACTGCTGGTATTCCTTTAAATACCATCCAACTTTATTCTGAATACAAAATCAGTTGGATCTGAAGAAGACTTCCAGAGCAGCCTTTAATCTAGCTTTAATTTGGCCTCACTAATAAGACAAAAACCCTCTGAGAATCCTACTCAAGGCCCAGCTTGTTAGAAGGTCTTCTGCTTTGGTTGGGGAAGAACATGAAGAATTTCCAGCCCTGTGTGAGTTTTAGGAACTACTCTGGTGACTCTTTGGCTGGAAACAGGTATCTTTGCTTAGAACCAGAAAGCAAAACATGAAAGGCCAAAACTATAAAGGAAAAGAGTGATACATTTGAAGATATTAAAAGTGTAAACCCTCTCTCTTTGGTTTCCTCCTAAATTCATTTTAATTCAGCCTGTGTTTATAATTGGTTTGAAGTCAACTGGGAGAGGAAAAATATCAATGGGCCATGGGGAGGCCCAAAGCCAGGGTCTGGAGTCAACTTGGCCTCTCACTGTGTTAACCAAAGGAAAATTTTCCCAGCTGGGTTTCTATCTTCTGATAGGGAGAATCAGAAGGCTGGGTAAGGTGCCCAAGTGGTCCTTTCAGTCCTCATACCCTCCCCCTCTGGCCAAGTGGTACTGGTTTCTTGCTCATCACTTTGTGTCTCTGAGACGCTGTTCTTGGGTACACCAGCTATACCCTGAGCAGTCTTCTTTTTCCTACTTCCCTCTTAAAATATAATTTAGTTTTTATTTGATTTATGGACTTGGTCCCAGTCACTGAACTTCATTCAGCTTGGACGGCTTATTGATTTTCAATAATGGTGGAGCAAAAGAATAAAGAGATGACAACAGCACTTGGCTGCAGACCTAGGGCTGGCCGAGGCAAGCAGGCATTAATCACTTTGAGACAACCACTCAAGCTGTCTCTGGCAGGGCAGTGACCTGAGGGCTCCACCAACCTGGGACAGCCCAGCAAACCCCACAGTGACTGTCTGCCTCTGATAACAAGAACTCATCAAGCTGGCCCCTCTGGGTTCCAAGCCCCACCATCACCTGAGCAAGTCACTGGGCCATCCAGCCTCTGCCTATATAGAGATGGTGGTTCAAGCTTCCCTGAGGCCAGCTAGGAGGGCGCTCCATTCAGTCAGACAGGGAAGAAGAGATGATTATAAAGATGCCAACGCTAATTAAATGAATGCAAAGATGCACTGGTGATGAGAAATGAAGGGGATGCAGGTATGTTGACTGCTTGCATGGACTTCAGCACAGCTTCTTGTGACTGCCTGCGGCTGCTAAAACACCAAGGCTGCTCTATGGTCACTTCCCTAAGAACTGCGTCAAGCTTTCCCTGGCTTATGGAACTTTGCATATGCTGTTCCCCAGACGATGCTCCAACCCTCTCTTTCCTAGCCAATTCCTGCTTCTCCTTCAGGTCTTAGCTTAGTTGCTGCATCCTCTGGGAAGCTTTCCCTGGTCCCTGTGCACTTTCAGATCCTTCTGCTGACCCTGTCATGACTTTTGTCATAATGTATCACAACAGTCACATCAGCAATGAAATAATTCATTGTGACGGCAATAACAATGGTCTGTTTTCTTCACTGATCTGCTAGTGAGCTCCCAGTTCAGAGAGCAGGCACTTTGCCTCTTTGTTCAATGGTGTCTGGTACAGGAGATACTCAACAAATGTTTGTCAAATAAATGTAAGATAGGTAAAAAAAAAATGATTTTCTAAGTTATTCAGTGATTTAAAGAATATTTATTAAGCATCAATTACTCATGTACAGTAAGTCAGTGTTGAAGTTCATTACATTCTTTTTTTTTTTTTAATCCCTTTGACAACTCCTTAAGTATTAATACATGAGTAATTGATTCCCAAGGTCATATAGCCAGGGTCTGGTCAGGCCAAACTAGAACATGAGTCTCCTAACTCCTAAATCCAGTTTGCATATTTCTCACTAGAAAAATGACTGGATCCTTCTCTCCCCAGGACCCCACAGTTTTCTCTTCTGTATGATGAAAGGGTTGAGCCATACCAGTGGTTCTTAACCTCTGAGAATTGATGAAAGCTATGCACTGTAACCCCAGGGAAATGCATATATGCACAGAAAAATTTACACATTAAATTCATAGGTTCATGGACCCCTGTAAAACCCAGACGCAGCCCTCAGGCTGGGAGGCCCTGAGCTCACCCATCACGGAGGCCTTGCCTCTTGCATGGTCTCCGTGTGGTTTATGATTCACCCACTGACACCAGTTTTATGAAGTGGCAACATTTTCCCCCTCATTTTTCAAAGTCTCACCCTCACCTCTTCTCCCCAGCCTGGCTGGCAACAGTTTCTCCTGCTGTGAGACCCCATTAGCCCCAAGGCCCCAAGGCCCCACCAGACTGTGGACCATCACACTGAGTGCTGGTCCTGATTTATTCTCTGCAGTGTCTCTCTGGATGAGAAGTTGTGCATAACTGGAGGACTTGGTCCCAATAGAAGAAATAGCCAAGTTCAATCCCTAACAAATAAAATCACTGCAGCTCGGTAACTCCCATGGTTCATGAAAAATGTGATTTCCTTGCCACAGCAAAAATGGAATGCAGGAGATGTAAAGATGCTTCCACACTGGCCTGTGGAAGAAACCATAACAAAATAAATCAGTGAGATAGAGAGCTCTCTCTTCCATTCATTATCTGGGGAGGCCAGAGCTAATGTGTTTGTTTGCTAAATCCTGTTATCAGACACCCTTTCCCCTCCAGGACAGCTTTTTAGAAATACACCAGGAGCATCTAAATGAAGAAACAACTTTCAGCTTCTGAAAATTATGTTAATTCTCCAGAGTTCAGGATCTTGAATACGCAACTGGGAATTTTACCCTAAAGGTGTGAGTCTTGTCTAGGGGCACCCAGTGAGAGATCCCTATGGAACATGTTGGTGGGGGTGATGGGACAGGGTCTTATGGTAGAATAGTCATCTGGCTGTGGAAAGGGATTCATCAGAGAGGCAAGAGGGAATAGGTGGGGGAATGGCACAATAGGATGGCAGCATATCCACTAAAAATATATGAAAATAGGATGCCCTACCACCCTGCAGGTAGGTGTACCCAAGAAAATGTACCTGGAAGCTACTGGATGGAACTTTTTGGAGGACTCTTTAGAAGATGCTTCTAAGCCATCAGGGCTTTCCCTCCACCCCTGTGTCTCCTTTCTTTCTACCTAGAATGAAGATGGGATGGCTGGCACTATAGCTGCCTTATGCAACCATAGGGAAAAACCAAGAGAACCACATAGTTGAGCTGACATACTTGAGCTGTGGAGTCAATGCCAGACACTGCCTGCTTCTGGACTCATTATGTGAGAAAAGTCCCCACAGAGAATCAAGAGGAGCAGTTATGTAGGCAGGTAGGCAGGAAAGTCTGGAGCTGTAGAACCTCCAGTACATATGATGGAAGATGTGGGGATGGGTGAGATGACTCAGGGAATAAATAGATGGTTGATTGATAGAAATATACATGTGACAGACATAAGTAGATGATAGATAAATGATAGGAGAGGATGGATGAACAAATAAAAAAGCTGGTCCTGAGAATACCAGCCTTCAAGGAGCAGGCTGAGGAAAATATTCCTGTAGAGAAGAAGCAGCCAGAGAGAGGGCGACACATGGGAACCCCCAAAGAACAGGGGATTGGGAAATGTTGAGTGTCAGTAGAACACATGACAGACAGGGCCAGTGGCCTCACCAAAAAAAGGCTTAGTAGTGACCCTAATGAGGGCTAAACACAGAGCACTGATGATTCTATCCTGAAACATCAGGGCTGGTCTGTCAATGGTCCTTCTATGTCCCCCAGACCTTCCCCACACGACCATTGGCTTCTCCCTTGTCCCAGCTTGTGCTTGAGTTGCTGGATGGTCTTGTTGTATTTGAGTCTTTCTTGTTCAAAGATCATGTGGCTGAGCATTCAATACCAGCTCTGCTCCTGGGCTTTCACTCAACAAGTCAAAGGCAGAACAGAGCTGAAGCTCAGGCCTCTGATTCCAAATCCATCAGGCCTCAAAACTTGAGTGTGGAACATTTCCTTTGTCTGGCTTTTAACAAACGCTTCAGAGGTTGGCATGCTGCCGACATTTTGCCGGCGTGGGGAAGAGAACCAGAATATTTTTTGCAAATAAGGTACTCCATCATGTATAGAAACAGATCTTTTAGGAGGTAAAACATCTGGAATTACATAGCATGAAAAGAGACTAAGAGGCCAGGTTACATGCTCAACACGGCTTTCTGAGTTTTAATGATGCTCAAAGATTTGAACTGTTCAGTAAATCTGTTTGTTGCTGCTTTGACTTTGAATGTTTCCCCAGGGAGATGCTGCTAGTTTTTTCTGTCTTGTTTAACCCACCAGGATTCCTGGAGATGGATGAGTCTTCTGGAGTCTGAACAAACTCCTCAGGAAGGCTCCAGATCTCAGATTCCAAGTCACAAGTATAAGTTTCTAAAAATAGAAGTTGCTTGACAAGGGCAAAGTCCCAGCCTATTCAACCCCACCTCCAGGTTAGCTGTTTTCTTGATACCAGATATGTGGTTCTCTGGAAAGAATAGCCCAAATTGCAGAGTATTGGGGTAGTGAAAAGAGCAAAACTGTGTAAAAGGCAGAAAGCACCACTGGCTCTGGAAGCTCAGCAGGGGTTGGCCCCAAATTCCCAAGGAGCTGAGCATGGTGGCTAACACCTGTTGTCCCAGCATTTGGGAAGCTGAGGCAGGAGGACTGCTGTGAGTTTGAGGCCAGCCTGAGTTACAAAGCAAGTTCAAGACCAGCCTGAACTTTGTAGCAAAACCCTGTCTCAAAAGAAAAAAAAAAAAAAAAAAAGAAAAAAGAAAAGAAATTTTCAAGGGCTGATGTAGCAGTTCCAGAGTCAGGAAGCCCCAACTTTAGTTCTAGCTCACCACTGATGGTCTGGCTGCTCCTATCAAGTCTGTTCCCCTCTCTGGGAATCAATATTCCCATCTATTAAAGATGGCTGGTAAATTCCAAAGCTCTAGTTGCTTCCCGGGTCATAGAGTACAAAACGGGGGAGGGGGCAGTGAGCAGCAGCAGCACATGTGGAAGAACTCCATCCTCGATGCACAACCAGACAGCCAGAGAGTTCTGTGGGCATCTGGTTGGCTCTTCTATGCAGACACATATGCATCCTCTGGAAAGGACCCTTTCCATAGGATCCTTGTAAGTAAATATACACATGCAGTTGTGCTGGGTTACCCCTCTGTCCCTGAAGCTCCACTGGGAACCACCTCTTTCCTCATCTACTTGCCAGAGTGCTAAACCTCAGAGTCCTAAAGGCAGAGCATAGACAGCTACCTTCCGTCAACCACAGGGGCAAGAGCAGATGGTCTGGGTTTGATGTGATTAAATATACTGAAATGAGAAGAGATTTGTTGGCAGGCTTGTGTCTAGCTTTAGAAAAATTGGCTGTGTCTTTAGTCTCTCGGTCAATTAGTCTCCAGTATTTGGTGCACAGGGGGTATACAAATCAGGCTCATGTGTTTAGGAAACATTTTTGCCTCTTGCAAATTTTGTGCTATGTATGTGAATGTGTATACATGTGCATGTGTGCATGTGCCTATGCAGGTGTGGAACATTATATATCTATGCTTTGCATAATGCATGTATGTGTGCAAGCTTTGCAGGTGTATTGTGCACATATTTACATCAGTGTGTATTGTATCCATCTGTATGTTTGTGTGTGCCTGTGTGTTCACACGTGTTAGTGTGTCCATGCGCATGTGGGTGTGAGCATGTATGTCTGTGTGCACACACGGGTATAAACTCATCTTCTCTTGTAGGAGGTTTGTCAGCTACACCAGGGCCAGAGGCTGATTTAATCAGCCCCGGGCCTCCTTGTCCCACATGCTGAGCTATGGGAATGGCAATGCTAACCCAAACCTGAAAGACAGATGAGTTCATTTTCAGGTTTTGCTGTGAATCTGTGGCTCTTGGAAAGGCTCCTGGCTCAGAGAGGCAACATTTGCATCTAGCAGAGTCAGAGCAGCTATGGGACCAATGGCCAAGGAGTGATTTAAGATAGCTATTTGGGAACATCTACCATTTTCCAATAATGCTTAAGGAATCGACTCTCCTGAGAAGAGAAATTCCAAGTGGGCCTGGCCCTGTGGTGGGGGAGGGAGGAGAGAGTGCAATTTCCTCCTGGCTGAGGCAAACAGTCACAGGCATCTGCAAGCAGCCCGATGCTCTGGCCACTTCTAGGTAGGCCAGATCCATCGATCAATCGTGCTGCTGCCCTCTCCCTGCGCCCGATCTGTGCACATGCACATCTCCTGCACCTCCCCCCTAGGTCACCCCCCAACATCTATCTGATGAAATTAGTATTTGAAATACAATAAAGTGATTAGTTCACTTGACTGTGACAAACATATTTAATCTTGGCCGATCGATAGTGTCAGAAAACCAGTGCCATTAGTTAAATTATCCTCTAGTAAGGAAAGCAAACAGCCTAATTGAAGAAGGCAAACTCTTAAGGCTTCTGTTTCAGCCCAGACACTTTCTCTCTTGTAGCTTTGGAGGACTCTGCCTTGAACATCAGCTATAACCTGCTTTCTGTTTAGTCATCACCCTCTAGACCCTTTTGGGGTCTCAGTTTCTTCAGCTGTCAGTGGAGTGCAGAGATTAAGAGAAGAGACTCTGGCATTCGAAAGTTCAAATCTGCACCATTTATCAGCTGTCTGTGTGAAAGCGACTCAACTCCATGCCTCAGTTTCTTCATGTGTAAAATGGTGCTGCTGGTACTAGTGTTGCAGTCCTTTGAGGAAGCAGGTGTAAGACGTCTGGCCTGGATTCTCATCTCAGCCCCTCAGTGCTACAGTTTTCTCTCCCTGTCTCAGGTTCCATCTCCCGGTCTGCTAGTGAGAAAGTGAGACAGAGTGATTGTAAAGGCTCCACAGCCCAGATATTCCCTGAGCTTCTGAGCCCAGGTCCAGGCTGAGTACACGGGAGCTCCTAAACACAAGCTGGGCAGGAAAACCAAGTGGTCTCAGTGGCACAAGGGAAGTTGTCTAGGGTGTGCAACACAGGGAACTGCACTTTCTGGCTGAGAAATAAAATCAATTCCCTTTCCTTTTATTCCATAGAACCTCAAAGGTCTGTTGTATACAATGGATCTCTTGGTGCCAGGAGAAGAAAGTGTGTCCCTCCCTCCTTTCACTCACTCATTTATGCAGTATCTGCTGTGCATTGTCTCTGTGCTGACCTTCTTTTATGAGTAGAGACACAGGGATGGGCCAGCTCCAGCTTTTCCTTCCAGGGACTCACAGACTCGGGAACACCAACTCCATATGATGGTGTATTAGTTTCCCATAACTGCTATAACAATCACAAATGTAGTGACTGAAATCAACACAAATGGAGAATCATATGATACTGGCAGGTTGGAATTTCAAAACAGGTTTCACTGGGCTTAAATTAAGGTGTTAATGGGAGGGTGATCCTTTATGGAGACTGCAGGGGAAAATTCATTTCCTTGCCTTTCCATCTCCTAGAGGCTGCCAACATTTCTTGCTCAAAGCCTTGCATCATTTCACCTCTGCTTCCATCACCACATCGCCTTCTCTGTCTCACAATCTGTCACTCTACAGACTTTGGTGAGTAGAGTGGTACCGCCATACTCATCATTAGTGGGTTCTGGGAAGTAAGTGACAAGTACCAAAAATGAAAATTATTTTGGTGGAAAGAGTAGCAAGTCATGAAGCAGTCAACACCTGTAAGTTCCAGCTTGTGTGAGAAGTACCAAATGACAAGCGTGGGGACAAGATTTCCATGTCAAAATACATCAAATACCAATTCCAATGAGTTTCAAAGCATTTGAGTACCAACTATAGTATAACTGTAAATAAGGAATGACTTTTCCATCGCAATATCCTTAACTTAGCTATGTTTGCACAACCCCTTTTGTCATGTGCTATATTTTAGATACGGTGTGCCTCTTAAGTGGTCATGTGCTGGAGGTTTAGCTCCCAGTGTGGCCATGTTAAGAGGTGACAGATCCTTTATGAAGTGGGCCTAGTAGGAAGTCACTACATAACTTGGGCCACTATGCTTGGAAAAGATTAAGGTAGCTTTCATGGGACCCTGGTTAGAAAAAAGTTGTTATTTTTTTTAAATGACTTGTGTCTCTCTGATTTCCCATCTCACCATGTGAATCTCTCCCACCTGCATGTGCCCACATCACTGTGATGCCATCTGTCAGGAGGTACTCACCAGAGCCAAGCTGATGCCTATGCCATGTCTTTGAACCTCCAAATCTGTGAGCTAATAAATTTCTTTCTTTATATAACAACCTTGGGTGTTTCAATGCAGCATCAGAAAGCAGACAAAGATATGCAAGGTAACACATTCATAGGTTTTAAGTATTAAGACACGGACTTTCTTAGGAAACTAGTATCATTCTACCTACCATAGATATAATAGTGCCAATACTGGAGTAAAAAGACTAGAGAGTAATTTTCCCTAGGAAGATTTGGAGGAGCCATCAAAGGTAATCCTTGAAGTTTAAGTAGGATTTGACCTTCTAGAGAACATGGAAGACTATTTCAGGCAACAAAAACAATAGGAGCAAAAGCCTGAAGGTGCCAGGTAGTAGAGTATACTTGGAGAGTATTGTGGCTAAACATAAGCCCTGAGACAGGAGAGAAGCAGAGACCAGGACATGGGAGACCTTGTGCACCATGCTTGGGGTTAGGGAACCATAGAAGAATTTTGAACAGGGAGCGGTCAGATCAGACTTGAATTTCATAAAGGTTATTCTGAGTACATGGTAAGGGTTGGATAAGAAGAGATAAATGAAGGTCAGGTCACCAGCAAGAAAGCTGTTATGGAGGTCCTGATGAGATGCCTAACATTAGCAATGACAGAATTATTGGAGGCAGAAGGAAAGGTATGAGATTGAGTATAGGTGTGAAGGACAGAAGGCTGAGACAATTTCCAGGACTCTGGCTTGGGTGATTGGGTAGAAATCAGAACCCAAGCCATTAACTTAGGATGAGCCCTGTGCCTAAGTCCTTATTTCAGAGTGATCACAGTCTCTGGGGTGTTGTATGCATACATGTATGTATATTTATGTGCTTGGGTATTGCTGTTTCCCCACCCTACACACACACACACACTCCAAACATGACTGCTATTACCCCTGGAGAGCAGGATACTGTGCTTCTAGAACACATGGCCCAGAACCCCTTCCATGCACTGCTGACCAGGCCCCCACATCCTCTGTGGGAAGCATGATCCATACTCTCCAGGACGGACTGCTATTGGGGAAAATCCATTGGTTCCCAATACTCTGTGGGTCAGGCCAATAAAATGCTGGGCTGAAGGCATTTTCCAAGGGGTAAAACATGTTGGGTCTGAGGTGTTATTTGAAGTGAGGGATCCACTGCTTGGATTCTCCCAAGGAGACTCCACAGTGAGAGGACCTGCACCACTGCACCGAACCCCAGCTCCCAGGCTGAAGAATTAGCCAGTGTTCCCCAGGAAAGGACCCCAGCAGTCATCTGAACCTGATCCTGCCCTTCAACCAACTCCACTCAAAAGAAACAGACTCTCGTGGTGGTCAAGCCACAAGCTTTCGGGTGCCCCAGCCATGATTTCTGAGTCCTGGTTCTACCACTGCGTGGCAAGCTCTCAGTGACTGGATCAACCTGCCCTCTTTGCGGGATTAGGGGAAAGTACTAGCCTTTGCCCTTCAGTGCTTGGGAGTTTCCTGGACCTCCCTCACCCTTGCTTTTCCTCCTGCATAGGGCTGTGTGTGGGGGAGGAGGAAGAGCAATTAACACCTCTCCAGTCCCCAGGTGCCTAGCCCTGCCCCCTGCCAATTACTGCTTGGTACCCACCTGCTCTGGAAGAGGGTGACCAATTATCAGGAATAAGTGTGAAACAGAGTCTGCTGCCCGGAGCCTCATTACCTGCCTCTCCAGCAACCTGGAAGGGGGCACCCCCCGGTCTCTGCTCTCTCCAGTGAGGGGAGATCAAGGAAAGAAACTGAATTTTCTGAGAGCTCCTTCATCCGTGGCAAGGAAGAAGACACACTCTGTACCGTCACTATAATGAGGCAGAAATGTAAGGGTTTGTTTTTTAATATAGGTATATCTGTCGAAAAAGTACAAAAATATTTGCCTAGATTCCTTCTAAATGTACTGTTCCTCTTGGATCCAATCGAGGATCCAGGCTTCTCTCTCCTTTCAAGAGAAGCAACATGCAGCCATCAGTTCCTGCTTGGCTTTTGTTTTCTGAAAACTGGAGCTACTTTAGGGATTTGTGTAACGGAGAGAGGGAGACTTGGCTGGCCTGTGAGAAAGGGAACTCACCATGACCTGGAGCACCTGGGTCCCTGACAGTGGCAGGGGCAGGTGACAGTCCTCACAGGGGAATGGCTGGAAGCTCTGGCTCCACAGCACCCAGGCTCAGCAAAGATACCCAGCCAGGCCACTGATGGGGCAGAGACTGCAGTGCTGCTGCCAGGGACCACATTTAGGCCTGCAGGGATGGCTGTGACAGAAGGAGGGCAAGGAACCCTTCTCCTCCTCCCCCTCCCTGCAATGTTTTGTGGACCCAGGAAAGGTGAAAGACTCCCCAACTTCTCCAAAGTGATAGAGCCTGCAGTGGACATGGAATTTGTGAGTCTTTTAAGAGAGAACCAAGCCTTGTGAACTGTACATTCAAGTATTTGAAATAAGGTACAGCATGTGAAGAAGAGCACAAAAACAGGACATTCCAAGACTGGCATAGGTGACTAGTTGCCTGTAGGAAAATGATGATGATGAAACTCACTGAATATTAACAGCAGTTTCCCCTGCGTGAAGGAGTTATGGGTGATTTTTACTGTTGTTTTTATGAGCTATTTTATGTTTTCTTTCTAGTGGTGTATTTTACTTTATTAATAAGAAAAATAAGTAGATTCGATGAGTATACATCCCCAGCCTCCTTCACTGCATCTCATTGCCTGCAGGCTACACTTGAAAGCCCCTAAGCTGTGCACCTTTGTGTCTTCTCTGTCCCCTGCCTCCCCTCCCCTTGCCTGGCCATTCATCTCCAAGTCTCAATTGTGAAAGGCCCTCCTCCCACAGCTATCTCCTCTGTGTTCACCTCAACTCTCGAGTGTGGCCCCTGTGTGCTGCACTGCAATCCCGTGTCCATGTCTGTTTCCTGGCCAGAACACCACAGAGCAGGGACCAGGCCTCATTCGTTTTTCTGTGGCTCAGGCCTGGGTGCACAACTGGTGTTCATGAATTGTTGGCTTAATAAATTTCAAAGGATGTAGGATCCTTGCCCCCTTGAAGGAGATGTGGGGGGCAGCGCCCCTCTAAACATGCCTGTAATTGGTAAGATTTGACTGGAGACATAGCAGGCCCACTCATTTTGGGAGTACTGTCATCCCTGACCATCCCCATGGTGATCAGAAGTTAGGGGACCCAGGAGAGAGACAGAGCTAGTTTTCAGGCAGGTTATTTATGCCCCTTAGACCTGGTCACTGCTGTGCCCCGGCTCCTCAGCAGGCAAGGCAGCTCCAAGACACTCAGCTTAGCCCTCAGCCTGCTTTCTCTTTGATGCTGTCACATCTAGGAATCCTGAAGTTTGTATGCTCAAGGAGGGCAGAGGTGGGCATGTGGAAGGCTCACAAAGTATGTCACATAGACTCAACCAGAGTTCTACAGCCTGTGTGAAGTTACGAATCACTTTCAGTTACTGTAAGTTACCAGATACTTTCAGTTACTATAACAAACACCTGAGGTAAGCAGCTTACCAAGAGAAAAAGTTAACTTTGCTCACAGTATGTTTGATGTCACACTGTTGTGGTGCTATGGTGAGGTGGCACATCATGGCAGGGAGAGTACAGCAGTACAGAGCCCCTTGCCTCATGTTCCAGAAACAAAAAAAGAGAAAAGACCAGAGTCCCATAATTCCCTTTGAAGGCACAACTCGCAGTGTTCTAGAAGCTCCCACTAGGTCTATATTGGTCACTTTCCTGTCACTTGGACAAAATACCTGACACTTGAAACTTAAAAGGAGGAGAGGTTTATTTTGTCTCGCGATTTTCAGAAGATCCAGTACATGGTTTGTCTAGCTCCAAGGCAGAAGTGGCATAGCAGAAGAGCATGGCAGAGGGAAGCTGCCCAATCCATGGCAGCCAGAAAGCAGAGAGAAAGCAGGGAAGAGCCGAGGACAAGAATACACCCTTCCAGGTCACATATTCAGTGACCCATCTTCAAAAAACCCCATGTCCTAATAAGCATTCAGCTACTGAACTCATCCATAGATGAATCCTCTGATGTGTATAGTGTCCCCATGGTCCAGGCACCTCCCAAATGCATGAGACTTTGTGGGGTCATTCTAGTGTTAACCGATAACAAGACCCCACCTCTAAACTTAAAGTACCTCGGTTTTAACACATATCCATTATGTATACCACATTCATCTGGGCTACTCTGCATCACAGTGATGGAATTTGGGGAGCAAGAAAAACAGACACAAGTGAGAAGTTCATGCAATTTGCTATATAGCTTAAGTAGTAAAATCTTTTATCTCTGACCCAGGAGTCTCATGCCTTCTGCCAACATCTATGAAACTATGCCAGGCTTGCTTGTTAGTTTGCAGGAAGAATGACATCTCAGACCCTTTACAGCTCTTGACAGAACTGAATTCAAAGGAAAGATTGAATTTTATGAATCAGATTTCAGTTTTTCCTAAAGTTTCATAAAATCAGTTGCCCAGTTCATAATAGCTAGATCTTGGAAACAACCTAAATGCCCCTCGAGTGAGGAATGGATAAAAAAGATGTGGTATTTCTATATAATGGAATACTACTCAGCTATAAAGAATAATAAACTAGACATTTTCACTCTTAAATGGATAAGTACTGAAAATATATTTCTCAGTGAACTATATAAGTCACACATATGTAACCATCGCATTGTTGCACTTGTGTGATGAACTGAAACAAAATCTATGTATATAAAAAATTAGTTAAGACAGTTAAAGAACAAGAATTTTGAGTGAAAAGTAGTTTTCTCAGGGTCATCTTCAGACTTCATTTTTAATACGAAATGTTTATTTGAAAATAATAGAGCAATCATAACAAAAAAGATAGTCATATGACTGGTTTCTCTTGACTCATTGAGGCAAAAGTTTTGTGCTAAGAATTTTTTGGATAATGTTTCATGCCTGTATTTTTTATCCTAAATAATTTCTGTGAATATAATAATATGCAATGTGCTGATGATTGTTACTCTCTTATTGGCTGGTTGTGAAATTATTTTGCTTTGGTTTCCTACTTTCCTTTTGTTTAAAATTAAAAAAAGTTTCATAAAATCAACAATGTTGGTTTTTTCATAAAACCACAATTTGTTGAACAACTACTAGATGCAATATCTCACTGAATCTTCATACATCATCTCACTGGACCCTCCACACAGCTCTGCAAAGCCTGTGTGATGTACCACATTTTACAGAAGAGGAAACTGAGGCTAGATGAGGGGATCTGACCAGGATAGATGGAATTAGAAGCCAAATATGTATTCATTCAGTCCTGGAGCCTCCCCTCTGGGATCCCAGCAATGCAGAGGCTCAGAGCAACCATGGGAATCCCATTCTGTAACAGTCATCTAGCGAGTAGTAGATGTTCCTTCAGCAATCAGTTTCCCAAGGTCCACATCAGTATTAGCAAGACCTGCTTCAATCTTGAAGTCTCCAGGCTGCAGATGTAGCAGTCATTCTAAAGAAAGAGTTTTACTAGCCTCTTCTTATTGGAATGGATTCAGACAAAGTTAAGGGAGGAGTTCATTTCTGGTAATCATGGAAGTTGAGAAATGGAACATGGTGGGATCTGTGACAGTGAAGTCTAGCAACAAATAAGAACTGAAGACCTAGAGTCTTAGTTACTTTTCTTGTTGCTGAGATGAAATACTTGACACCCAAAGTTAACTGGGGAAAGGGCTCAGTTTATAGAGGTTTCAGTCCATAATCAGGATGGCACATGGCAGAGGGGTAACAGTTCATGGCAGCAGAAGATAGCAAAAGGAACAAGTTAGAGCAAGACAAACCTCTTTCTGTCCCTATATTGTATCCAGTCTACTGGGATTAGAGTAGTGCCAATCCAGTCAGTGGACTGATCCAGCAATCACCCAGCCTTAATCCCAGCATTGTACTATCTAGCAAGCCATCACACACTCTAGATTCAGCTACCTCCCAAAGAACTCTGACTGCATTAGGCTTTAGGGGGACATCTAGACATAAACGATAACACCTAATATGTGCCAAATATTGTTCTAAGTTCTAGGCATAGGGCAGGGAAGAGGACAGAAAAATTCTCTTCAATTATAGTGCTATATTTTTAAAAGAGGACACAGACTCTAAGCAGATAAATAGATAAGTTAGTAAGAGCTAGTAATAAGTGCTAGCAGCAATCACAAATGAAACAAAAATAATGAAAACTAAACAGGACAGAGGGACAGAGAACAAAGAAGGGGAGATAGAGGAGATCAAAGAAGACCAGATCTCCTTGAAGACAGGAGGCTTGAGCTAACATCTGATGGAAACAGGACGTAAGCCGGGTAAACACATAGAAGATGAACTTCCCAGAGAGGACAAATGCAAAGACCTCATTGGTACATGTGTAAGCATGCTCAAGAAATACTGAGATGTCTTCATGGCTAGAGAAGTGACAAGGTGAGCCTGCCAGTTGACGTTGGACTGGGAGAGATAAAGGTAGGAAATCTCTCACTGAGACCGGATAGATCTGCACTTGTGTCTTGAGTCCTGTCACTTTTCACCCACAGGATTGCATGTCCTTGCATCCAGCATGAGGCCAGAGACAGCTTTCCCGGTGAGATCTTGCATCTAAAGCATGGTGCTCTGGGCTCAGTGATGCCTCCCGTAAGTATAATATGCTGATTATTGTTTAATCGCAGTGTCTTCTCCTTACTCCTTTCCCATTCCTGCACCTCTTGCATCAAATGCATTTGCCTCAGTGTTTTGGGGGCTGTGAGCTGGAGTGCCAGTGGGGTGGCAGGTTGAGCCTTTCCCAGTAATTACCGCTCCCAGGAAGCCCTCTTGGCTCAGCTCCTCACTCCGCGTGTCGAGGACGACAGCCACTTGTCAGAAGCCTCCCAGAGAGACCACCTGGAAATGAGAGCAGCCCCGACTGGGAGGCTGGGTGAGGGGGGATGGGCGGCACAGCCCCTCCGTCATTAGACAGCCAGAGCTGGAGGGATTG
The DNA here is from genome assembly GCA_004363535.1 of Dasyprocta punctata. Taxonomy (NCBI): domain Eukaryota; kingdom Metazoa; phylum Chordata; class Mammalia; order Rodentia; family Dasyproctidae; genus Dasyprocta; species Dasyprocta punctata. The sequence continues at coordinate 51,773 of RJWM01007271.1, read as the reverse complement.
CTCCGGTTTAAATTAAGGATTTAATGAGATGAGGCCAAATTAGATGCAATTAAAAAGACACTTTAGAGCTGGCAGACGACCAAGAGAGGCAGTAATGACTTTTCTAGAAGGGAATCCCACAGGCTGGGGGGCTGGGGGGGGGTTGATTTCTCCTCTTGGAAACATCCAGGGGTGGGGGATGGGAAGACAAAATGGAATCAATCATTGACAAGCTGGGACTCCCCTGTAGGCCTAGATAGCCTTCAGAGGGCAGCTCAGGCTTAGTTTCCAAACTGGACTACTTGGAGCCCCCAGACCTACAGAAGACCTGTAGTACCTTACCAAACATTGCTAAGCATACATATTTTTTATTATTATTTAAAATCTTGTGGGGAAAGGTGCTGCACAGACTCTCAGAATTTAGCCCAGGGAGCCAGCAAATGTGCGCACACCTTCTGCCTAATAACAAAGAGGCCTGAAACACCCTGGCATGTTTGTGTGTGACTCTTGGCTGGGCCAGGGCCTCCCTGTGGGCTTCTGATTCACCAACACTGCTCTCCTGAGGGAATTCAGGCCTTGAGATCAGCTCACACAGAACATCCTCTGTGTGAACCCACTGTGAGATGACTTGCAGCCAAGCTCAATTAACTGTGTAGCAGCCATCATCATCACAGAGAGGCTGGGTAATAACAGAGCAGTGGGGAAAATGTCCTGAGTATCAACACTTTTGTATCAGAAAAACCTGTTATTGGTTAATGCTTGGGTCTCTCTTGTCTCACTTTTGTTAATTCAAATGCGCTCCATTTAGCAATGTAGGATCATCCTGCTACCTTGCTTACAATACTAGATAACCTGTTGGAGGTAAAATTGAACTTTAAAGCTTGAACGTAATATGCCAACAGAATTAATTTGACTGTTTAGAAGTTTGAATGAAGAGCTGTCAGATATGGGCACTGAGGTATGAAATTCTCTTAAATAACAATCCTGAACATCCTGCAAGCAACATTTGAAAGTGCTTTTTGCCAAAGAATGAATATTTAAACTAAGAAACCTACTCATCATCTCCCTTCAAATTTAATACTCCCAGTTTAAGGAATGAGAGCAGGGCTTAGGTATTATTAATAATTCAACCCTGAAACACAATAATTGCCTATTATTCCTCTTGAAGTTCTTGGATGAGTCTAATTAGAGAATATTCTGAGGTTGTAAGGTAGTGTTTTGAAAATTCTTTACCATTTGCAACTACTTTTCAGGGTGAAGCAGGATTTTAATAATACAGTGAAACCAAATCTAAATGCTGAAATAAATTGGATATTGATGCCAGTACTGAGTTGCAACTATTATTTATAATGTCCAATTTCAAATTATTTGGGTTATTGAAATCACCTCATTATTCTCATTGGTTGACTTTATAATAAGTAGTGCTTATAAATATGAACTGAAACATAAATTTATAATAATGTCATTCTTGTCAGTTTGATGTAATACATTTCCACCTACAGATGCGCTTGAATATTACTGATTGAAATGGTTAGAAACTGCTGACCTAGTCCTACCCAGACATGGAAAAATCAGCAGAGTCACTAGGAAGGGACAGTAGCTCCTGTGGGGCCACAGAGGGAGGGCCACAGGCCTGGACTTCGGAGCAGGATACCGAAACCTCTAGGCCAGTGCCTAAGCCATCAAGAAGCCTTGGGACCTGGGTGTAATGGTCCATGCCAGGAATTCCAGCACTCTGGGAGGCTGAAGCTGCAAAGGGAAGCTCAAGCCCCACCTGGGCAACTGAGTGATTTAGCAAGACCCTGTCTCAAAAGGTAGTGGTGGTGGTGGTGTAGCTCAGTGCTAAGGCTCTCAGTTCAATCCCTGCTCCCTACACACACAGGCACAAAGAGGCCTTACTGACAATGCTCCTTACTTTCAACTCAGCACTGCAAAGAGAGGGATGACAGGAGGGAAAAGAGAGCTGCAGGGGTGGTACTGAGAGTAAACTGTGGCAGTGCTGAATTGTGACCAGCACCCTCCTTAAAAATCCAGAGGCAGGTCAGAATGTGGATCTGAACGTCCCAGGAGCCACCGTGTCACAGGAAGGATCCTGGTGGCCCACTGTTGGGGGGAAGGGATATCTGAGTAGCAGAGCACAAGCTTCCACCCCACTTCCTGTAAACCAGGCCTGCTCTTGTGTGGTGGTGCCCGAGCACTCTGACACCAGGCAGGAATGCCTGGGTTCAAAGTCCACCCACCTGTACCAAATGCCAAGCCTGAACAGCAACGTTGGAGGCAGGGATGATGTGAGGCATCAAGGAATCCTCCCATGTAAGGAACATAATGCAGTCGGTGGCTGTTAGCTATTATTATCTGTTTTACAATAAGGGATTGATGTAAGGTATCATTTAAAAACAGATTTGGTTGCTAAGGAATGTAAGGGGAAAAAAACTGGCTTACAAGATAAATGTAAAATGATTTGCCCCAACATCTGAGTTCCTTTCTCTTTGCTTGTATTCAGCCTCCTCCAGCACTCTTCATAATCCCATACCAGGACAGAGGTCTCCTACTGCCCCCTAAGTGTGTCCTGGTATGCGGGTCTCCAGGCCCTGGCTCAGGCACTGCAGGGTCTTGAAGTCTCCAGCTCCCTTCTCCAGGTCTGCCTATTTACCCCTTTTTCTGGGTCCACCTATGAGCCCTCCAGAGAGGCACTGCCAACTGTTAGTTCTGTAGGAGATAAAGGGCCACGGTGCATTTGGAAAAGGGAAGAGCATGGTACAGGAGAGCTGTCTAGAAGCTGTGCTCATTCCCTGCTTTTACTCAGGCTGTGTGTTTATTTGGGACAATCCTCTGGAACTGATGAGAGTCATGGGGAACTCCAGCACCTTCCAATCTTAGGGAGCTCTGCTACTTCTGTGAGCTTTCAGCACCTGGCTTGTCCTGGTCTTGCAGAGCTGGCATGTGGGTCCCACGTACTAGTTGTGTTCCTTATCTGCCCTCTGCCTTCCATACTGACTCTCCCCTAAGCCCCGTCAGTGGATCACTAGTACCTCTGAGCTCAAGCATGCACCTCCCCAGCCCAAAGCATAGGTGGGGACTGAGGCTAAAAGAGAGTAAGGTCCTGACCTTGGCCATAGAGCAAGAACTTAAAATCATTCTGTGTTCAGAGTCGGGAGGAGAGGTGTGCTACAGGATCAGCAGTGAATACAGGCCAATAAATCAAGCAATAGATAGTGAAGTAAAACAAACTTCAGAATCTATCAAGCTGATCAATAACACCTGATAGCCTACTACAACCTGAGAATACTGTATACTGATTACCAAAACCTCAAGTCAATAGACAACTGTCATCCAACACAGTGGCGTTCAGACTCCACCACACATCAGAGCCATGTAGAAGGCTCAAGAACACCCACACTGTCACCTGGGGTTCCACATTTGGAGCATCTAATCCAGAAGAACTGGGGATGCTAGAGAGTCTGTATTTCTAACAAGTCCCCAGGTGCTTCTGATCTTGCTGCACAGGGGTCTGCACACTGAGAGCCACTATGCTACTTTGTAATCCTAAAGACTATGGGGTAACAGCAGTCACTGTGGTGCTCACGGTTTCAACAGTGGTCCCTGAGCCTCACATTACCGTCACACTACTGCTGCATGAATTTCCCAGAGAGATGTAAAAGAAATGTCTGCCTCTGAACTGAGAGGGAGCCAACAGTCCAAAGAACAACTCAGACAAGTCCAGCTTGGTGAGTACTTGAGTTTATTAGAGATAACTTAAAAGCAATGGACATCTTGTGGCCTGCAACACTATTGAAGAGACTACCTTCCCTTTGTTAAGCTACTGGTTTTACAGTACACTAATTAAAGCAGCAAAATCAGGGTCCAAGCAAGAAGGGTCCTTGGGAAAAGTTGTGTGACTCTGCTCCCATCACATTCCTTATTAGGAAATTCTATCAGTTTGTCAGCAAGTACTGTCCAGCCACAGGGCTGGGTAACCTTGTGCTGTGGTCTGTACACAACCTCAGCACTTGGTGGGACCCACTGGACAGGTAAACAGGGGCCCACTACAAGATGGAGTTACTTTGGCATGCATTCCAAGGACAACTCACACTACACTCACTTCAAATTTCTCCCTAGTAAGGAATCATGTGTTGGAAACTGGCCCTTAGTGAGGCAATGTTGAAAGATGGGACCTTAGTGGGGCCTAATGAGAAATAACTGGGTCACTGAGGGAGCTGCTTTTAAAGACTAATACATTGTGTTAGTCAACCTTCAGTCACTGTGATAAAATACCTGAGGCAAAAAACTTAAAGGAGGAAAGGTTTATTGGGGCTCATGTTTTCAGAGATTTCAGTCCATGGTCACTTGGCTGTGTTGTTTCTAGGCCTGTGATGAGGCAGAATATCACAGTAGAAGGGTATGGAAGAAAAAAGCTGCTCACATCATGGAGGCCAGGAAGCAGAGAAAAACAGAGCATGGAACCAGGATCCCAATATTTCCATCAAGGGTACACCCCAATGGCCTATTTACTCCAAAGAGGCCCTACCTCCTAATGTTCCCGCCCCCTCCCAACAGCATCATCAGTTGGAAACAAAGTCTTTTGTACATGGCCCTTTGGGGAACTTTTAAGATTGAAATCATAATAGTAGTTCTTGTTTGACTCCAAGTGTTCTCATGAGTCAGTTGTTACAAAAGAGTGAGCCTGATCCCTGGACAGCTCTGCTGCTTCCTGTATCATCATGTATGATCTCTTCCCCTCGTGTGTGCATTCACTAAAAATGTGGCTCACTGTAAGACCTTCTCAGAGGTCAAACAAAAAGTGCTTCTGATCTTGGACTTTCAGCTACTAGAACTGTAAAGCAGGCAAACTTCTTTTCTTTATACAATACCCAGTCTCAGGTATTTTGTTATAGCAATGGAAAATGAACTAATATACCAAACACATTCTATTCCAACTTTTTGCTTTGGCTTGGGTTATTCCCTCTGTCCAGAATGCCATTTTCTGTGCTATCTGCCCAATTAGTTTAACCTTCTAGGCCAACTCCAAATATTCCCTCCTCCAGGAAGGCCTACCTAACACCCTCCTTCCCACTCCCTCTGTAAACTCTCATATCCTTTACCTTTCCCTCTGAATGCTCAGAACACCTTCCACCTTAGTTGGGACTAGATTTCTGGGAAGGCTCTCAACAGTAGGAGAATCCACTGACCGTGGAGTTGGTGAAACCAGGGTTCTAGTTCAGGCTCAGCCATGGCCTTCCTATGAGATGTGGGCAAGCACCTTCCCTGCATAGGCCCTCAGCTTCTTCATCTCTAGAGTCCTTCCTATACCTTCATTAATTTGTTCCCTGCTACAATTACTGAGTTCCTACCCTAATCAGACCCTGTCCTAGGAGATGGGGATACAGGAGCCCCTAGGATGGTGGTGGCTCTGCAGGGATTCCCACAGAGGGCAGTTTCAGCCTGTGCCCTCGGGCCTCTGGGATGGAAGTTAAGCCTTGGGGTGATCCTCTGTGCTCGTGTGTGTGTGTATGTGTGTGTGTGTTGGGGGGCCGATTAAGCATCACAGTCCATCCCTTCTAGGCATTAGCAAAGGGGAAGGCACATTTACCTCAGTCTGTCTGCACTCATGGAAAAGTTTCTGGCAGCCTGGGGCAGGTTGATAGAGGAGGTCACAGGGACACCCATCAGAGACACAGTACATAGCTGGGGAAGGAGCCACAGACCCTGCAAGAGGCACTGGAAGGAACTGACTGGTGACACTATAGTGTTCATCTCAAAGACTAGTGCTGCCCTTGCTCAAAAAGAGTAGTGTATGCAAATGGTGAATTCAGTTTCCTATATGATCTTTGTGAATTAATTGTCTTCATTTGTCTCACAGTCACCTACATGGTGGGGAGTTATGTGTGATGAGGAATTGAAACATGCTATGCTCTGAGGAGGTTGGACTGTCCCCCTGAGTCAGGTTGCAGTGCTGATCAGCCATGAGATGGGTTAGGACACTCATCACAGGCCCTGGCTCTCCACAGGCTAATCACGAGCCCAGGATATCATACTGGACTGATTTCTCCAAGGGCACACGCATGTTTGCATAATTCTGACAACCATTCATCCTGCACTTCTGAGAGAACCAGGGACATTAAGTCTTTCTTGTGCAAATCCACACTTCCACCTTTGGTTTCAGGGCCTGGGTGGTGGTAATGGGGGAAGACCAGGGGTTGGGTCCTGAGGTGGCTGTCTCTAGGTGACAGAATCTGTGAGGAGAGGGCCCAGTGAATTCCTAGCTTCCAATCCTAATCCTGTGGAAAGCTCTTAGACTACCAGAGCAGAAGGCAGCATCTGTGGTTTCCAAGGAGTGCTCTCCAAACTCCCTCCAAACCCTCATGTGCAAGAAGGAACAAGGTCACCTGGAGAGGAGGAATAAGCAATTCTGGCCACCTCTTTAGCATCTGGCCTCCTGCACAAGAGGCCATTTGACTGGAAATCTGTGAGTAGAAGAGTTCCAGATGCCCAGAGCTGGCAAAGCCACTCTTCCTGGGCAGCAGGGCTTGAGCAGAGGAGAGATGAGGCAGTAACCAGTCTGGGCCCAGGTACCTACTTCCCTGCCTCATTTTTATCCCCTCTCCATACCTCTACTTGCTACCAAATCTAAAACTCAGAGCAGGAAGCCTGAAAAGCACCCAAGAAAGAATTCAGTGCAAATCTCCTTCTTCCTTCAGTTGCCCAGAGCCCTCACAGCACAAGTAAATCCAGCCTCAGCTTGGGCACACCCAGTTCATGTCTCTGTGGCAGTCTCTTCCATCTTTGTAAAGCTGTTACTAGAGTTCTCTTTTGGTACCTGAGCTGCCCACTGTGCCATGTCCCCATTCTGCCTCTGAACCACTTCGTATAACTCTGTCTCTTGCTCATGGAATAGCAAAAACAGAAACGGCAACTACATATTTTACTCCACAGAAAATATTCTGTTTGCCCCTCCCATTAACTGCTACTTTGTGGGCCCTTAGGAATGCAAAGATGTTTTGTTCTTTGCCATTCAGATGGTATTTTCACCTCTATCTGATTCTTATACCTCAAAAGAATACAGCCCTATATGTCAGGTAAGGTTAGTACACTGTATAGCAGTGGCCAACAGAAGGGCTAGGATTTATCAAAATGCCAGAGCTTCCTGTGTTCCTCAGAAGAGCACTTTGGTGCTAGGTCCTGGTGGTCATGGGGCCCTCATTCTCTCATCCAGCACATGTTCCCAGAGCTCCCCTCAAGGGCCCATCCAAACCTTGCAAGCTCCCTAATTGGGGTGACATTGAAACGTGTGTCTGGCTCCTGTGGCTGTGATATTTAAATCATCTGAGTCCCACATGAGAAGGTGGAGAGGTGGCCACATTGCTGTAGGTGCCCGGGGCCCTGAGTCTGTGGGCATGTCTCCCCCGCCCTTAGTCTGGCTGCCTACAGTCATGTGGACCCTCGTGGTTAATTCCACGTGGAGAGTTGGGCTCTGATGTCTGACCTTCAAATATAGGGCAGCGCTGGCTGGCAGGAGGCAGCTGGGAGCTGCTTACTCAGAATGTCAGCTGATTCATTTCTCATCCACTCGGCCAGTCGGTGGATGAATTAATTAAGTGATGCTGCCAGAATGAGCAGCGACAGGCTGCACCTTGCCAGCTTAGCATCCTGCTGGCTTGAGCTTTAGTAGAATGCAGGGAAGACTGTAGAAGTCTCAACACTGCGATGAGACTTAGGCTGAACTGGGCTCCAATTCCAGTTCCGAGAGAACAGCTTGCTTATTACTTTGGGCAAGTCCCTGTCCTGGGCTTAAATCTGCTGGTCTTTACAAGGAAGGGAGTGAATTTAAGAATCTTAACAGAGGGGCTGTGGATATAGGAATCTTTTCAGGATGTTACGCTTCACGACCTCATGCATGAGTGACATGAACAAATGACAACAGACATAGAGGCTGCAAACTGATGCCCGAGGATTGTATCTGTCCCACAGAAAATAAGTACTAATAAAAATCATACTGTTATATAGGAATACATTTTTACTTTGAGTATAGGAAATGCACGTTCCAGTGTGGCCTAGTGCCTCCCCGCTCCTCCCCCACCATATATCCTCTTTTCTTGCAACTGGCCCCTGGTTTTCATTTATGTTACTTGTTTCTTTGACGGTGATACTAATTTTCTAATTTAAAATGCTAAGTTAAGAAATGAGTTGCCACATTATGGCTCAGGTACAGTGTCTACTGCCCAGTTTTATACAAAACACACACACACACACACACATATATACATGCGCACGCACACACACACATGCAGAGGCATTTTTTTAAAGGAGGAAAGGTTTATTCTGACTCCCAGTTTCAGAGGTTTCAGCCCATGGCCAGTGGGTACCATTGCTTTAGGCCCGTGTTGAGGCAGAAACATCATGGCAGAAGGGCACGGTGGAAGAGTGCTGCTCACCTTATGACAGCCAGGGAACAGAGAGAGAGAGAAGAGATCCAGCAAGGAAGAGGCCAGGGACAAAACATATCCCTCAAAGCCAAGCCCCCAGGGACCTGCTTCATCCAATTAGATAAGCTCCTAATAAGTCTGTTGAGCTATGAACTCATCAGTGCATTAACCCATCAATGAAGTTAGAGCCTTTATGGTTCAGTCACTTCCCTCAAGCTGCCAACCAGGTTTATATATATTGTTAATAGTTGAGGGAAAGGTAAAAAAAATAAAAAAATAAACTATTTTCGGAAATGTAAAAATGATATAAACTTCAAATTTCAAGGTCTACAAATAAAGTAGTATTGGGACACAGCATGTTTAGACACAGTATGTTTGTTTATTTATTTATTGTCTGCAGTTGCTTTTCTACTTCACCAACAGACCAGAGTCATTGCAACAAGGATTATGCAGCTCCCCAGTCACTGAGCAAGTGGGGTAGATCCTTTGGGAGAGGTAAAGGGGTCACCATAGTACACAGTTACTGTGGGGCTTGGGGAGCCTTCTACATAATGACCCATTCCTTCTTCAGTCAGTGTGTTCTAGAAATGAAAATGACCCAAGTCTGTACACCGAATGAGCAGGTTTATCTTGTTTGCTAATGGAGAGCCACCCTCAGCCGGGATACACCCTGTTCCTGCTTTCACATCTCTTCTGCTTTAAGAAACAATGTAGCACTCTTGGCCACCCATCTATTTTGCCCTAGGCATGCTGTTTCTATCTGCTTGGACTGCACTCTAGTTTATATTTAGAATGTCCACCAGTGGATGGTCCCTTTCTTGATGCTATTGAGAGATGGTAAAAACTCCAAGAGGTAAAGCCTAGTGGGAAGTCTTCCAGTCATTTAAGGTGTTGCTTGATGGAAATAGTGGGACCCTCTCCTTTTGCATTTGAGTCTTGGCCATGTATCTTGAAACAGTGCCTCCAGGACAATAATTCACTCTTATTCAGTCTTACCTTTTAGCCTCCAAGCTAAATACCCTCAAAATCCAATCTCAGAGTCTTTCAGAGTCATTTTCTGGCTTCCTATGGTCGGTGTTGGCTAATCTTGCACCTCTTTGAGGTAGAACCTTCTCTCCCTTTATCAGACTCAGCATGCCTCAAACCAGATTCTGCTAGGATTTAAACCTGTTTTTACCCTGGCAATTGAAGAAGTGCGGGCAGCTCCTGAAGAGAGGGCTCTTGTTTCTTTGAAGACTTGACAGAGGAAATACACAAGTTCTGCAGACTCTCCCCAGTGAAGAAATGAATGCTAGCTGCTACTATGGAGGGGTGGGCTATGTCTGTAAACTCTGGCAGTTCAGAGTGGTCCACAGAGTCCAAATTCCTGGGGATATCACTCATTACTCCACACTCATGTTTCAAAGTTCCTGGTGTCCCTAACTGAAACTTGCTTTTAGCATAACAGACCTTCCTTGGCTAAGCATTTAAATATGTACGGCCCTCTGCAACTCAGGTCTACAGTGCTGAGTCTGCCTTCATTTCAACAATAAGAATTTCTTCCTATTCTACCAAGGAGACACTTAACTTTTAACTAATCTCTCACCCGCCCCTCTGTGGGGTGTCACACCCTAGTCAGTCAATTCCACCTTCCCTATTGGCATTGTTTTCTCTATATCCTTCACATACATGTGTCATTGTACCATCAAAGGTATTATCCTTGGGGGCCAGGGATTTAGCTCGCCTCAAAGCACTTGCATGGCAAGTGTGAGATCCTGAGTTTGACTTCTGGTACAAAAAAAAAAAAAGTATTATCCTCTACTGTGACATTTCTTCAGGTCACTACTTGTGAAACCTCCAGCAGTTGATCCACCACCTTGTGCCACAAAGTCTTGGTGATCCACATTCCACATGAGATGGGTGCCTCTTGCCACAGCCAGTCAGTGAGTGAGCCCCATCCCGACACTTCTGCCTGTGTTCTTATACCCTACCTCTACTAGGTCAAGTCCTCTAAGAAGCAGACACGGAAATGGGGTAGACATACAGGAGACTTATTAGAAGAAATATCTAAGAAGGACAAAGGGAGAGAGCACCTTCAGATGGTAGTGCAGGGCTGACACTTGTGGAAGGAGAGGAGGAAAGACAGATTTCTAGGGGGAAAGAGGTCAGATCCAGTGCTGTTCTGAGAAAAGTTTGGCCAGCACCTTGGGAAGTTCCCGCACAAAGCTGGTCTGTTAGAAAAACTCCACAATGGGCAGAGATGAGCAGCTCCGACATTCCCACTGTGCTTAGCCTTCGGCAGGGACAACTCAGGGGAGCATAACCTTGGTGCGGGTGCTGTTATGGATTCAACTATCAGTCAATTCTGTCCCATCACAGGCTCTCCATAAAGGACCCTCCATGGCCACCATAATGTCTCTGCTGGTTTATCCTACCTTTGATGCAATGCCATTAAAATTAATTTAGTTAACAGACCACTGAGCCAGGCAAAGGTATGAAGTGAGCTAGAATCTGACCAGGCATTATTTTAAATTTTGTTTTAAATAATGTCCCTACCTGAAATAAAAAGTTGAAAAAGAGGAAATTTCAATAGGTGTTGAACTAAGTGATTAATTAGAGAAAACTAGGTGCAACATGACCCCAGGGGGTCTGTTGCAAACTCAGATTAGATCTATAACTTAGACAATGTAACTAGAATCTAAAGCACCTATATTATGAGTCCAACTGTGTTTGAATAGTATGGGCTTAGAATCCACTAATGTCACATTAAGAATTGCATGATAAAAAAAAAAAAAGAATTGCACGATAGTAATCACCTACGACGATTATAGCTTTAAGTCTCCAATCCAAGCCACAAGCTATGAGCAACAACTGTACCCAATGAGATGGTAACCACACCCCCGCCATGAACTTCTGCTCACTGGAATGAGAGGTGGTGCTGGGTGGCCACCCCAATTCTCTAGGGCTGAGAAAGCAATTCCCTTAGGGAAAAAGGGCCTTTAAAACCCCTGGAAGGTATATATTACATAAGGAAGTCAATTAAACCCATAATTTTAATGTATTTGTGTTAAATTTAGAAATAATCTGTATATATATGATATTTGCAGGGTTTGTGATGTGTAAGAGGATTTGACGTATCTTAGATTACATTGTAAATGTGTAATTAGGTAATTGATTTTCAACTTGCGATTTTAAATTAAAAGTTGTAGGAGAATTTGATTAGTTTTATAAACAGTATTGGAATGTTTATGAGAACCTCTTATTCACCATATTTATGATTTCAATTTATTAAATTACAGGAGTAATTTAAGTGCTTGGAAAGATTTTGCTTGTTAGGTCAGGCACATGAAGTGTTCCAAATAAAAACAGGATATGTCATATTTATAAATGTACTTCAAAATGCTTAAAGGAATTTTATTAAATGAGTTGTAATGAGACTGTTTAAGGGAATTTGGATTTACAATTAGGATATTAAAATTTGAAATGAAGCTTAAAGGCTTAGGGGGAAATAGTTTTTAGCTGATTACTTTCTTCTATATCAAGAAACTTATCTTCAAGCCATCAAGAACTCCCTCTGCCAGTCATGATGTCTGAAAAGGCATTCATCATTGTCCTCTGCCCCACACATTGGTTGTGGATTGGTGAGCTACACTACCACACACCCTTCTTTCCACTTTAAATAGCTGCCTCCTCTTTACACCTCCTTCCCGTCCTTGGGCTCTGCCTTCCTGTCTTCCTCTGCTCCTTCAGCTGACAGCAGGCTTCACCCAAGTCATGTATCACCTTGTATGGGTCCCTACTCTCTGCTCCTCTTTCTTCCCTTCTTTTGGGAGAATTGCAAAGACACTGCTAAGAGAAGAGCAGAGCCCAGCCTACCTGGTCTGGTTATCTCTGTATTCACTGCTCCCTCCCCAGTGGCATTCCCAGAAGTTTGTGGAAGGTACTTCCAGATCTGAGAGGCAGCTTCTTGAATACAAGGGCACTGTCTTCTCCATGAGCCAGGCCTGCTCTCTTATTCTGGGTAGTCCTTGGTTGGCCAGGACAACAGTGTTCCTCTCTGCCATTTATTTCTCTGCTGTACCTCCTAGGTAGGCATGTAGGCCCTCAGGATGTTAAGGGTGACAGTGGCTACTTTCTCCGGGCCTTTCCCCCTTTCCTCTGTAGATCTTATCATCCTGACCCAACAGTCTCTGCCACTTCTATCTTTCCTCAGATGTATTCATTGGAGGTCAATGAAGCAAGGCAAGGCCTTGACCTTTTTTGGTATCAGAAGCATGAGATCAGGAGCCCAGGTCCAGCTCCACCTTGGACTTTCTCCGTGAGCCTGAATAATCACCTCCCACTCTGGGAAAGGGTGACCCTGACCCCTTATAAAGTGATGGAGGAGGCCAGTAGGGACAGAGGAGACAAGATGGCACTGCAGGTGATGCAGGTCTTGTGAACATGACCACACTAAAATTACCCAAGCACACCAGTGGGCCAGTGCTGGGCACTCAGGAACAGGAGTTGCCAGTTAGCAGAAACTACCTCTCCTAGCTTCAGTACTTGCACAAGACAGTATCAGGAATCAATGGCCCAAGGGTGATCTTAGATCATGTGAAGGAGCTCACTGAGTTTCTTGAGCTGGTCTTGAACTTGGCCACCCTCCTGCCTCCTCCTCCCAAGTAGCTACAATCACAGGTTTGTGCCACCATACTCGGCTTTAAAAAGTAATTTTAAGAAAGCTGAAGTGTCATGTGACGTTACACTGGGGTATAGCTCCAGGCAGAGAAAAACAGTGAATAAATTTTATTATACTAAAAAAAAAAAATAAGTCTAAAAAAAGTGATGGAGACTCTTTCATCCAGCAAAGCCATTTCAAGGTCTTTGAGAAATATAGTCTTGCACATTCGTAAAAAGACACAAATAAGGATTGTATACTTGCTAGCAAGAGAGAACAATGTCAGCCTGAATGTCAATCAGTATAAGAATTCTTGAATAAATTAATGGGCACATCTAGACTAGCACAGGAGCCAGCTAAGTAATGCTATTAGAACCAGTTTACTTTTCACAGCATTCTGTTACAAAAATTCTCAAACATACAGGAAAGTTGAAAAAATTGTAAAGTGAACACTCACAGACCCACTAAACTCAATAGTTAGCCTTTTTTCCTCTATCATCTATCTATCTGTCTATCCATCTGTTTATCCATCTTATTTTTTGGATGTATTTCTAAATAAGGTACAGACAGCAATATGCTTTATCCAGAAATACTTAAATATGTGTATCATCAACTAGGGTTCCATATGTGTTTACAAGTCTTCAAGGTAAATTTTCATATAATCAAATGCACACATTTTACATCTATTATTCTAAGACTTTTGCCAGTTTATCTATTTGTGTAACGCAAACCCAGCATCAAGATAAAGAATGTGACCTTCATACCAACAAGTTTCCTCCTTTGACCCTCACCTTCCCTTGAAAACATTGTCCTGATTTTTCTTTCATTTTGTTTGTCCTAGAACAAAATAAAAATTGAGTCTTACCATGTAAAGCACCTTTCAGCTAGCCCCTTGTTTTGGAGATTCACCCACACTACTGTGCATCAGTAGTTTGTACCTTTTCAGTGAGTAGTATTCTATGGCATGGATGAATCACTGTTTGTCCTCTGGTTGATAGATACCTAGGGTATTTCTGGTTTGGGTCTATTATAAATAAAGCTGCTATGTACTTTATTTTAAATAATTTTTTGTGGTCATATGTTTTCATTTGTCTTAGATAAATCCCTAAGACCAAATCTGCCTATTACTGCTTAGGTTTAGAAGCAAGATCAACTGTACTCACCTCCCAGACCTAGGCTCATGTCCCTTCCCATACACTGCCCACTCAGGTGCCAGCTGCTGGTGTCCCTCCCTCCCTTTCTTGGTGAATTCTTTTGGGGCCCTCCACCCCTTATGTTGCTGTCATCAGGGCTTGCTGAGAACTACAGGCCACCAGGCATGTTCCAGTAATTGCAACACTCATAAGGAAGGGCTGGATGTCTCCACCCCTTTTGTTCCAGGGCCCCTTCTCCCTTGTAAATGTTCCTGTCTTTCACTAAAGATCTCCAAATGTTCCCTGAGAAGGTCTGACCACTCATGGCCACCAGCCTGATTCTTTCTCTAAGCCCATTCAGTGTAGGCTGGGGAAGAGGTGGGCCAGGCAGGGTGTAGACAGCTAGACTCCGGGCGCCTGGTCCAAGGCTGCAAGCCCAGAACCAACTGCCTGGACCCTTCAGGCTTAAGCACCTCCCATCTCCCCATGATATCAGTAGAGGGACCACTATCTACAGGTGAGCAACGGGACCTGAGTGGAAACATCAGTGGTTTGTAGCCTTGGTAAGATTTGACTTTTGCCCTACCACATGATGGCACAGAGGTTAAGAATGCAGACAGCAGGTCACTGATGCCAGAGATCCAGTTTTGACTGGGTCCTCTTCCATGCACTTTTTTTTTATTCTATTATGAGAAATTTCAAATATATTACAAACTAGAAAGAGGAGCCACTACTGGCTCTAGCTGCCTTTGTGCATCTGTCAACAGTTACTTTCTTCCTTAGACCCCCTGAGTTTTGCAACCAGGTCAAGTCACTGTTTGTAAAGAGGTAGACAAATGATAGGTGGTAGTGTCATTATAGTTGACTTATGGGCTTGGACAAGCCATGTCAGCTCAGGTAAATGGAAACCAAGGGCAGTCCTCTGCCTCTTAAATTCATGCCCCCATCACCTCCATCTCCCACTTAATCCTCAGCCTGGCTTTGTGGGGGAGGATGTGCCTATAGGACTTATTAACTCCCTTTACAGAGGAAGCTAGTGAGGCGTAAAACAGGGAACAGACCTGTCACGTTCCCCAGGGTCTGGCTTCTGGCTCTGTACTTATCCTGCCATTTAATATATTAATTCATGGTAAATGCCCTCCTGTGGAAAGGAGAAGGGAGAACCTAGTGACCAGAACACCTGGGTTCCAAAACTGACTGCACCTAGCAGCACAAGTACCTAACCTCTTTGTGCCTTGGTTGGTTTCTCTGTAAAATTAGTATTCTGAGAGTACTAGCAAGTGTATAATTAATCATAATAGCATTCATAGTATTACAGCACATTATGAGAATTAAGTGAGTGAATACCGGTAAAACAGTTAGAATGACCTAATACATAATAAGTACTATGGTTGAATATGTCCACCAAAATTCATGTTTGGAATTTATTCTCAAGTGCAACAGTGTTGACAGAGGGAGCCTAAAAGGGAGTGTTTAGGACGAGGGTGCCACACTTGTGAAAGGATAACTTCCATTTTGAAATGGGCTTGCAGGAGAGGGTTCTCTCTCTTCTGTTCCTCCACTACCCAAGGACAGAGTGTTCCTCTCCTCCAGAGCATGTGACATTCAAGCCACCATCTTAGGAAGAGAGACCAGGTCCTAACCTGCCAGCACTTCAACCTTGGACTCCTCTGTTTGCAAAACTGTGGGAAATAAATTTCTGGTCTTCATAAGTTATCCAATCCCAAGCATCTTGTTACAACAAGAATGGATTAAGACAGTTGGTGTTCTATGAACACTAGCTGTTACTGGATTCTTCTTATTCTAGGGGAAAGGTACATGTCTGATTTATTGCTTTCTCCCTGCCTCCCACCCACACACAGTGCTGGTCCTAGGTTACAAGGTGCTGAATAAGAGGCTCATGAAAGCATTTAGGTTATCTAAGCCTCAACTGTAGATGTAGGACCCTGAGGATGCTCCTTCACAGTTACCCTCACCTCCAATCCCAAGAATGTGTATTTCCTTAGCCCCTTCCCAGATCCCCTAACCCTGGCAGGGTGAGTCTCAGCCAGGCCTCTGTGGAGCTCATTGGATTTGGAGTTCACAGGGCCTCTCCAGCTACAGCCATGGCTACAGAGATCCCTCTTTTTGTTTAGACTCCATTTCTGTAGTCAGACCTGCTCTGCCAGCTCTTCAGCTAATGATGTCCGTGGAGACAGGGGAGGCTGCAATGCACAGCCTGGCCCAGGAGCTGCCAGGAGGGCAGTTTGCCGGGGGCACTTTGGGCTGAATCACAGCAAGGTTGGTGAGCACGTCCCGAGTGGGCAGGAGGCCTGGAAGTCAGGGCCGAAGGAGCTTTTGCACACACCTCCCATAGACTCCTCCTCCTCCTTCTCCTTCTCCTTCTCCTCTTTCTCCTCCTCCTTCCCTTCCTCCTCCTCCTCCCCCTCCTCCTCCTCCTCTTTCTCCTCCTCCTCCTCCTCTTCCTCCCCCTCCTCCTCCTCCACAGAGAGGGAGCCAGGTGCAGAGGCCTCTGTCATCAGGAGTCAGGCAGAGCCAGGCCTGAAAACCAGAGCTGCTGAGCTCTTCAGTCTCAGGGCAGTGGGACTGGGCATCAGAATCACCTGCAAGGCTTGTTTAATGACCCACAGTGGGCTCCACCAGATTCTGAGTTGGTAGGACTGATTTGAGGCCTTCTATTTGTGTTTAAGAAGCTCTGATGATATTAATCCTGCTGGTTCAGGGACCATTTTTTAAAGGCCATTATTTCAGGAAGCTGCTTTGTGCCCTGGAAGGTAGAATGGAGCCTAAGAATGAGGTACTGAGGAGGAAGGGTCAGCAAATTCCTCCTGAAAGGATATAGAAGATACAGCTGAGAACAATGGAAGGTTCCAAAGCTTTGCAGGAGAGCAGGTCTCCTCAGCAGGTCCAGGCTGAGTAAGGTGAGATGCCCAGAGAGCCAGGGACACTGATGCACAGGTTTGTACAAGTGGGGGGTCAGCACCTGCAAGAACCTGGGGGCAAGCATCTCTTTAAATGTGAGCTAGCACTTGGCTTGCTCTGGGATTCCGGCATCTGTCAAGGTGTGGGCGTGGGGACAGCAACCAGAGTTACTTCCATCAGCCACCATCTGTGGGGCCGTGTCCTTCTTGGAAATGTCTTCTTGGCTTGAAGCACAATTTTAAAGACCCAGGCCAGGATGGAGGTAAGTGTGTGTGTGTGTGTGTGTGTGAAAGAGACAGAGAGAGGTGTAGACTCCTTGCCAATTGCTCTACTTCCTGGACCAGCACACCAGCATCACCTGCAGAGCATTACAAAACTATAGTTGACATCACAAAATAGCTAGTAGAGAGGATTTTGAGTGCTCCCAACACAAAGAAATGATAAATGTGTGTGGTGATTGATATGCCAGTTATCCTGATCTGATCATTACACATTGTATACATAATTGAATGTCACATTATACCCAGTAAATAAATCATACAATACAATTTTCATGTGTCAATTAAATTTTTTTTAAATTTCAGTGCCCTGGCTATACCCCAGAATCTGTGTTAATAAGACCTGCAAGTGATACAGGGACAGGACACTGGGTCACCTGGAGAGCAACTGCCCCAGAGAGACTAGCAAAAGTGCCCTGGGTTCAACATGGCAGAGGGCCTTTGAAACCACCCCAGGTGGCTCTCCTGCACTGCAGTCTAAGCACCACAGGTGCAGACAGCTTTGGCGGTCTCCCAAATTGATATGGAGGCAGTGTGACACAGAGGAGCTCACACAGGATTTGCATACCTGCAGCGTGATTTCCCATCCTACTCTATGCTAACCAGCTGGGTGGCCTCAGCCAGATTGTTTGCTCATTTAGTTCCCCTAACAGAAAAATAGGCATGCTCACAACCTCTTGGGACCAAAAGATAGTGATTATTAGAGTTCACAGGGCTCTCAATTAACATTTAATTCATAATTCTTAATGTTACCCTCCACAAAGTTTAACTCCTCTCTGAGCCTTAGTTCCCATTTGTAAATGAAGAGAGTGGATCAGTAAAGGTCTGCTGTGCTTCGCATGTGTCTCCCAAAAAGCGTGTGTCAGAAACAATCCTCAGTGCATCAGTGGTGGGAGGTAGAGACTAAGGGATGCTATTTAGGGACTGTGGCTATAGGTCAGTAGTACAGCACCTTGCCTAACATGCATAAGGCCCTGGGTCCCATCCCTAGTACCAAAAAAGAAGAAGAAGAAGAGGAAGAGGAAGAGGGGGGAGCAGGAAGGGGAGGAGAAAAAGAAAAAAAGGAAAGCTGAAAGAGAATAAGAAATGATTAGGTCATAAATAAACTAATGGTGTTATTGAAAGAGCAAATTTCTTATTAAAGGGCAAATTTAGCACTCTCTCTCTCTCTCTCTCTCTCTCTCTCTCTCCCTCTCTTTCTCTTATTTTCTGTTTGGAATGATGCAGAAAGAAGGCTCTTACCAGATAAGGCTCCTCAATCTTGTACTTCTCAGCCTCAAGAATTGTGAGCCAGTAAGTTTCTGTACATTATAAAGCACCCAGTCTATAGTATTCTGGTATGGCAGCTTTCTCCAGCAGCGCATGCTTCTGCTTTTGTGCAGTGATTTCTCTCTGGCTTCGGATTCTCCCTGCCTCTCAATTCAGTGTCTCTCTGCACAAGGATGGCCCCAATGGCCTTTCCTCCAGCCTCACTCCTTTCTGCTCTCTCCATCCCTATCTGCTTATACTTTAGATTTTAGCTCAGAGTTTGTGTCATTTAAGAAACTTTCCCTTGCCATCCTCCCCTAAGCCTATGGGGCTCTCAGATCTTCCATCCCTTCTAGCTCTTTGTCTTGACAATCAACAGATAGACTGTGATCATCCTAGAGGTGCTCGCTACTGTCAAGTATTCACTAATTAATATGGCTGAAAGTTATGTGAATGACATCAGGATCTGTGATCAAGACTCCACAACTAATTCTTGTTCTAAACTTGTGGCCTTTACCATCTTGATTCAAGTCAACATGTAGAAGCCAAATGAACCATGAGGAAGGAGGATCTCATTAATTTAGGTTTCTTTCCTCCTGGCATGAGCCTCAATTATCTGCCCGCTGGAAGAGCAGAGTTTTCTGGAGGCTAAAAATCAATTAATTTGCAGGCTGGGTGGTTCTCCGCTACAGCTTCAGTTTAGAAAGCACTTTACATCGGCTGCCTCCTCCCTGGAAGGATAGGAGGGCTGGAATGATCTCCATCATCCTACAATGGGAAATATCTGTTCTGTTCCCTAAGGTCTCCTTGGCACAGGTAGGCTCTAGTTAAGGAACAGAACTTGTTCAAGGAAGGGGTTTCTTAAACACATACAGATAAAGGAAAGTGAGGTAGGGTGACTCACCCAAGTCACAAAGCTAGTGATCAGAACTGAGGGTCCCCATTTCTTGTGTTAGACTCCTGTGAGCTGCCTCAGGGTATGCAATTTATAGCCTGTGCAGAATTTATGTTCCTATACTTTCTAACTTCCCTTCTCAAATGGGAAAGGGATCAAGAGATGAAGGGAGGGAGGAGTGAGGAGATGAAAAAAGAATTAAGATGTGTTATGAAGATGTACCAACACTCCCCACAATGAATGTACTCATTATTTACTGTAAACAAGAGTGAGTAAAACTTAAATTTATTTTTCAAGCTTCAACTTCCCATGCCCCTCTGCTCACATGTATCACATGTTTTCAAGGACTATGGAAAATGGTGCCCAAAGTTGAAAACCTGCTCAAGTCCTGAGAATATATTCTCCCACAGCCCAGCATTTTCGCTGCCTCTGGTTCTTGATGTAGGATTGAGTGCGCCAGTGACACAGTTCTCCCCCTCCCCCTGAGTGGATTGTGTCCTTGTAAACACAAAGCCAAAAGGGCCTGGGGCCCAGCCCCAGCACTATGCAGCCTCAACTCAGCGGCTAGGAGGGACACTTAGGGCTTCAGTAATGAAGAGGCCGAGCCAGAACTTCCCACCTTCTTCTAAATTAAGCAAGAACAGATGGTGGCTGCCACATGGTAATGGCTGTGGGAAGCTCACACGGGGTAAGAACCACCCCCTCCTTTACTGACCAGCAGAAAATGAGGCAGAGACAGCAACAGCTGCCTGAGAAGTCGGTGACCAGCTCCAGATCACATGTCCTGGTTTCTTCTAACACTTGCTACTAACAAGAAAGCCAATAGCTATGAGTAGAAAAGGATAAAAATAAAAGTAAGTTTTACTTACACCACTAACTTACCAAGTGATCGTGCATAAGTCAATTCATATCACCCAAAACCTTCTGGAAAAGCTATCTTTGAAGAATGGAAATGAGTAGAAGCAGTAGCCATCATTCACTTGATACTTGACAGTTTCTCAAGCACTTTCATATGGTCATTTCATTTAGTCTTCAGAGGAGGCTGTGAAGCCATTTGATAGATGAACAAGTAGACAGGTGGGTTAAGGATTTATCCTTGGTCAGTTACACAAGGCATTATGAGATAGAGCAGGAACTTGAACCCATTTTGCTCTAAAATCCTTGGTTTTTGCTTTATTTTTTCTCATCGTGGCCAGTCAGCTAATGTAGACAAACATTTTCTGCACTCCTGGCCCACTGAACAAGCCAGCACGGCACTTGCCCTCCAGAAGCCCAGAGCCCAGTGGAAGAATCAGGCACATATTTTATGATCCACCTTACAGGGAAGGGACCAACAGCAGCTGGGTGACAATAATGTATGTGAAAGTGCTTTAGCAACTGTCAAGTACTAAATGACCAATGATTATAGCTACTGCTCACTACAATTCCTTTAAGATAACATTTCCTGAATGTTCTGGAAGGTATGTATTGACTTGGTCATTTGCAAGCTAGTGCAGAGCCTCAGACTAAAAGCACAAGGGGAGGATAGCCCTGCGGGTCACAAGTATGGCTTCATAAAGGAGGTAGCGTGTAACCTGCCTGGGATGACAGGCAGAAGATTAAAAGAAAAGATACAAGGTGAACCAGGCAGAAATATGTCACTGTCAAAAACTCAGAGCGTGCAGAGGGAACAGAGGGCTCTGAGTGACCAAAGATAAAGCAGAAGAGGAGGCTGGAGGGGCCACTCACCCAAAGCAGAAGGCGCATGGTCAGCAGACTAAAGAGTTGGAAGCTATATGTGCCTTTTGGTCACTTTGAAAGTCTTCTAACACTGTCACCTATCTTACTGTAAAAATTAATTATAAAACGCTTTTAAATTATTTGTTTTTATTGCACTTTTTATGAAGAAAAAAGATTTATTTTGGCTCATAGTTTGAGATATTCCAATCCATGATTGATCAGTCTCATTGCTTTCAGCTTTGTGGTGAGACACCACGTCACAGCAGGGAACAGGTGGCCAAGAAGAGCTGCTCATCTCCTGGTCTCAAAGCATGACCTAATGTATATGTGTTCCCTATGCAAGTGCAGACAAAGAAAAGGAATAAAAATCACCTTTCATCACATCGCCCAGAGATAGATCACCAGAATTTTCTAGAAATAAATATACTTTCTAAAATGTCATCATACAGTTAATTTTCCTTTTTTTGCCCTTGCTATTTCAGAAACATCTTCTGTGTCACTGAATATGCTTCAAGTGTGATTCTAATCTTCAGAGGAAGCACGGACTCCTCCAAAGATCTGATGAGCATGAGGCTCCCCCTACACAATGCACATTCCCAAATACTTAACAGTCCTGTTTGCCAGGCAGAAATGCAGACCTGGTGTTGCCAGCTCTTTGCATTTTTTCAGAGAGCCAAGAATCCATTTCTTATGTAAAATATTCCAATTCTTAAAAGTTGGCAACGAACTCAATAAATTAAAAAGGAAAACAAAACAAAAGCACCATGGAGACAAATAAATTCATTGGAAGTCTCCATCTGCTTTGGGGCAGCT
This sequence comes from Dasyprocta punctata, assembly GCA_004363535.1. Classification (NCBI taxonomy): domain Eukaryota; kingdom Metazoa; phylum Chordata; class Mammalia; order Rodentia; family Dasyproctidae; genus Dasyprocta; species Dasyprocta punctata. The sequence continues at coordinate 29,724 of RJWM01007271.1, read as the reverse complement.
GATTTATAGCCCTGGCCAAAGCCAAGGTCAAAGGCCTTTAGGACATATGGTCAGACACACTCATGTCTCCAGCTTCGCCTCTCACAACTGACCTACTTAAGTGGTCAAAACACTGTCTCTAGCTCTTACTGCCACACTTTTGCTCATGCTGCTACCAGAGTTCTGAGGCAAAAGTCCCAGCTCCAGGGGTCCAAAAAGACCAGACTTAGTCACCCAACCCATAATGCCAATCAAGAAGCCAAGTGCTGGTGAAGGGTAGAAAAGGAGCTTCAATCAGCATGGCCATACTGGGAAGTGCAGGTGAAGAGGTTCAAGATCTGCATTTGAAGGGCTAACAGAAACTTAGGAACTTTATAAAAAGGGAGGAGAAAGCAAGGAAAGATTCAGGACTTGCATAGCCAGGGGCAGAGGTGACATAGCTGGCAGCACAGGCAACCCTGGTCGAGCCCTGGTCTGGGTGATCAGTACCTTAGGACTGGTTCTGTGAGTGCCATGGGAGAGCCATCATTACCTAAGAGGGCAATCTGGTTCCTGCTTTGGAGGGTAGCCTTCATTCCCATCATGGGGCGATTGCTCCCCCATGGGACTTCATCATCTTCATCATGGTATGGTCTGTGAGGCTCAGCTTTTTCTGGAATCCCAGGAGGTTATAGGTTTAGGACAATGACTAGAGAATTGCTTTGCTTTTTTTTTTTTTTTTTTTTTTGAGATAGGGTCTCACTATGAAGTCCAAGCTGGTCTTGAATGCCCAACAATTCTCCTGCCTCAGCCTCCCAAGTGCCAGGATTATAGGCTTGTGCCACCATCTCCGACTTATGGCTAGAGACTTCCAAGCACAGCTCTAGAGGATCCAGACCTGGATGATGTAAGAGCTGGCAATTTGATGTCCCTGCAAATCCTAAAAATTACTTTAGTTACCCTTGGTTTGGTGTTCTGTGTGAAGGGGAATGAGAAAGGCTAAGTAAATTTAAGGTGAAAAAACCTTGTATTATAGACAATTTTTTTTTTTTTTTTTTTTTTTTTTTTTGAGACAAGGTCTCACTATGCAGTTCAGGCTGGCCTTGAGCTCACTTTGTAGTCCAGGCTTGTCTCAAACTCACAACGATCCTCCTGCCTCAGCCTCCCAAGTGTTGGGATTACAGGCATGCATCACCACGCCTGGCTCCCTATAGACAATTCTTAAGTGATTAACATGCCTGTGTGTAGAGCTGAGCAGGGATCTCGACCAAAATTTTGAAGTAATAAGGGAAACTTAAATATGAAGGCAGAAATGCCAAGCCTCATCCTACTTTTAGTTACCAATCGGGCATCTACAGGGCCAGCCTCTAAGTCCCTGTTACAGTGCCACATTCGTACATGAAATGCCACCCCAAAGCCGGGCGTGGTGGCACACACCTTTAATCCTAGCACTCGGGAGGCTGAGGTAGGTGGAGCGTTGTGAGTTCGAGGCCGGCTTGGGCTACGACGCGAGCGCAAGGCCGACCTGAGCTACATAATGTGACCCTGCCTCGAAAAACCAGGGCCGGGAGTTTGGCTCAGTGCCTTAAGCGCCTGCCCTGGCAGGCGTGAGGTTGTGAGTTCAATCCCGGGTGCCGCAAAAAGGAAAAAAAAAAAAAAAAAAAAAAAGAAATGCCACCCCAGCCCTGCCACCCACACTGTCCAGATCCCACCCAGAGCTTGCAGGGCTGTGTGCTACTCCTGACACTTGCCATACCTGTCTCTGTTCTGGCTATCTGTGACCCATCTCTAGTTCCCCACTTAAGATTCATCTCTGTGCCCTCAGCCCCACCTCCCAACACCCACGGTCCCCACAGAGCCAGCCCAGAATGGGCACTCAGACAACACTAGCAAGGGTGACAAAGCCATAAGCATTCATCTTGGTGCAAGTGAATTCTTCCCTCCTGGAGCAGAAGGATGGATAATTACAGGCTGGCTCCCGCAATCTGCTATGCATTCACCCCTCAGGGTGTGTGAATTGCTGTGAAATACTTATCAAGGGGAAAGCAGAAAGTGACTCTAAATGGGAGATTTAAAGGAAGAAGGAGCAAAGGAAAGAAAGCTTTTGTAAAGCTCTGGAGCCGTGCCTATGTCAACCTTTGGAGCTATGGAAAAAACACAGAATCATCCTGTTGATGTGGGCCCACTGGGCCCACTCCCGTCCTGACATGACTTCAGGCAGGTTCTGATCCATCTCTGGACAGTAAGGGATACAGCTAGACCACCTTCCAGGGCCTCGCTCCTCTCTGATTACCTTCTCTGTGGCAATAAGGACTTTAGTGTTCCTGGTTAACCCAACCTACAGGGGAGGGGACACTTTCAGTGCTCACTCTCCCTCTCTGCCTCCCTCCAGCAGGAAAAGGACTAAGCCAGGAGCTGCCGCCCAGAACTTATTAGCACAGCTTCCCTGCTCACCCAGGAAATTGCAGTTTGGTGAGGTCCTGCCAATGCTTCCAAGCCTGCAGCTGGACAGACCCCATGACCAGCCTGAGACTTCTCCTGGGGAGCAAGAGGCAGGGCTGAAATAATTGGTACATACAGGGCGACTTTCAACAGACCTCTGAAATGCCAAGTCTCGATTTTTCCATCAGCAAGATATGAACAATAAATTCAACTCTGCAGGGTAGTTGAGATCTTGACATTTAAAAAACCCAGCACAGCCTGGCATATGGTAAGTACCTAGTGAGTGGTAGATTTCTCTGCCTCATGAGCCTCAAGTGAACATGAACAGGTCACCCTTTGCACATAGACCCAGACAGTTCTGCAGGCACCAGGAACCTGTTTTACCTCTGACAGAAAGACCTCAGTTTCCTCCCTGATACACAGCCTTAGGGAAAATCATCCCAGTAGAACAACATGGAAGGATGGTGACAGCAAAAGGGAGAAATGAATGCAATAGGGTGAAGGGAAGTTGTAACAGAGACAGAAGACCTGAAATCCCAGACTGGATTGTCAGAGTTTGGAAACTGCAGTGGGCTCTGGCTAAGGAGGTGTCTCAATTATTTAGAACCATTTCTGAGCTGGCAGGACCTAGGATCCAGGGGTCAAGGACCAACAGATGGAGACTCAAAATATGAGAAGGTCCAGTGAGGACTTGGAAACCCTGCATGCACTGCCAGTCTCCAAAGAAGCCAGGTTAGTATCACTGGCTTCAATCTTAATAATCAATGACTAGGCCAGGGATTTAGCTCAGTGGCATAAGCACCTGCCTAGCAAGTACGAGGTCATGAGTTCAATCCCTGGTACCAACATAATAGTAATAATAATGATGATGATGATAATAATAATCAATGACTAAGTTCCTGTCTACTGCTTTTATAATCTAATTTTATGCATTCAACATGTTTGCTTCCTCCCAGTCTCATGCTGCTCATTCTCTCATGTGCTGCTTGTTCCACTGTTCCTTCCTTGGACCCTAGCTGGGTATCCAGGACACAGCAGAAGCTCCATAAATGCACATCCACAGATAGCAGGTGCATTCACTTGGAGCACATGCTCCTGCCAGACCCTGTGCCAGGTGCTGAGGACACAGAGATGTATCTGAGTGACTCTCTGATCATGACCAGTGGCCTCCATGGCTTATCTGCTGCCATACCCAGTTCCCTTGACTAGGGGCTTTCTGAGGACAGACACTCTACATTACTCAACTGCTCCCCTTGGTACAAAGTCCAGCTCAGAGTAGTGATGAGCAGAGAAGCAGATGTTTTGGCTCTGCCTTTTAACCCTGAGACACTTTGACCTTGATGAAAAGTGAAAAGTAAAGTAGTCAATAAGCTGGGACTGCTCCAGCCTCTTGGTGTCTGTCTCCATCCCTCTGTCTCCCCCTCTTTTTATGCAATACTCTCTTTACCCCTTCCCCTTATCTCTTCTCTCTCTCTTCTAATGTTTGCTCTACTTTATAAACTTAACTAGTTTTGTTATGGGTTAGCTTAGATATAAGGATAAGTTCTGGGCCATGTACCCAATACATGATCAAGATATCTGGTGACAAAAATCATTATAAAATACAATCGACAGTGGTGGAAATTTTTACTGACCAGAGAATCTAGCCTTCTTGTAATTACATTGGTTTGCTCAAGATGGCTCAGGAAACTTGGACTTGGAAATCATTGCTATTGTAAAAAAGAAATGAAAGAAAGAAAGAAAGAAAGAAAGAAAGAAAGAAAGAAAGAAAGAAAGAAAGAAAGAAAAGAAAAGAAACCCAGCTGCCAGCTACTCAAGAGGCTGAGGGAAGAACATTGCAAGTTTGAGGCTAGGCCAAGCAATTAACAGACTTAGCAAGATCCTGCCTCAAAATAAAGTGAAAAGAGCTGGGGACTCATCAGTACAGCACTTGTCTAGCATGTGTGAGGTCCTAGGTTCAAGCCCCAGTACCAACCTAGGCAACTTAATGAGACACTGTCTCAAAATAGAATAAAAAGGGAGGGCATTACACCTAAGTGGTAGACTGTTTGTCTAGCATGCATGAAGGTAGTATCTCAAAAAAAAAAATTTTTTTTTTAAAGGAAGGATGGAGGGAAAGAAAAAGCAGGTCACAATAGCAAATGCTATCTTGAGTCAGTTTAAAAAACAAAACAAAAAAATTGATTAAGAAACCAAGTCTTCATGGTGAAACAACAGCCTTGTTGGAAATAATTTCAGTAAAATTAAAATGGGACTGGTAAAACCCGCAAAGAGACACTAAACCAAAGGGAAAACTGACCAAAGAAGTCAATTAACTTTATTGAAAAATAATTATTTTTCCATAAAAGTTAAAAGCATTGATTTGATCTTATTAAAAGGTTGCTAACAGTGGACTCAGATGCCCAGGCCTGGGTGCAGTGCAGGGCCATGGATGAGCGCACTTGGTTTACCTGTCTGCCTCCTCCTATCACCCACAGTGCATCCTCCGATGCCTGCCATGAGCTGTGCAACTCCTCCTGATTTGTAATCATCACCGTCTTACCAGTGGCTTCTGTACTTTCAAAGGAGTTGAGATTTTACACTAATCACTACCTCCTAAATCAATTAATGAGACTTAAAAGGTCATTCATCATTAGAAATTGCGACTGGAATCAGCAAAGCACTACACTGGTCCGTAGACGCTAAGGAATTGCATCCTGCATTGATAATTGTACCCCAGCTTTAATGAGATTCTTATTAACATATACATTATTAATTAGACCATTAATGCAGATGTCATTCTGAGTCACACCAGGATTCCCGAAGGCTCACGTGGTTATTAAACCTTGCTAATTTGCACAATGAATTAATATTATATTAAAGGCTCTCTCCACTGTGTATACTAAATTAAACGCTTACTTTCAAAATCTCACCCACCGCATCCACTCATACTTGCTAAGAAGAAGAGTAAGAGGGAAGTATTTTCATAGGGAGACCTATGGGCTTCCTGTCCTGCAAACAACTTTGTTGCCTGCGAGTAGATGGAGAAGGAGGAAAGAGGAAACCCCCTACCCTGCATCCCTTACACCTCAGAAAGGGCTCACTGTTCTTTAATTAGCAAACTTTCCTAATGCATCTCAAACAGAAGGTTTTAAATTTCTCCTTAGTATAAAGTAGCATTTATTCATTGCAAATAATTTAGAAAATATTCATAATCAAAAAGAAGAAAGTTTTCATTACTCATTCTCTCCATATTCAGTAATTGCTCCTCTAAACATTCTCATGTGATGGTTCAGTCTATTTTGTCCATACTTAAGTAAATATCCTTTTATGCAAACAGAATGATACTCTACAGATTGTTTTATAATCTGCCTGTGTAACAATATTTCATGAATACTTTTCTACATCATTAAATGTTCTTCTGCAACATGATTGTCACATTATACATATTCATCCTCTTCCTTCTTTCAAGCAGTGGTGAGTTGGTCAGCTTTATGTGTCTCCTTGGCTGGGCTACAGCTCCCTGGTATTCAGTCAGACACTAACCTAGACGTTGCCATGAAGGTATTTGGTAGGTGTGATAAAGGCCATAATCAGTTGCTTTAAATAAGGGAAATTGTCCTGGATGGCCTGGGTGGGTCTGGTTCAATCAGTTGAGAGGCCCTAAGAATAGGACTGTAGCTGTCCTGAAGAAGAAATTCTGCTGTGGACTGCCTGCCTTGCCTGATGGTCTTCCCTACTCATCCCAGAGGTGCCCTCAAAATCACTCAAGCCAGTTCCTTTCAATAAACCAATCTGTGCCTATCTACATGCTGTCTTCCCTCACTGTCCATGAGGGATTATTTCCAGATACTGTTGGGAACATCAAAATCTGAGGATGTTCAAGTGGCTTATATAAAATGATATAACAGCTACATAGAACGTATGTAATCCTCTCACACATTTTAATCATCTCTAGATTGATTATGATATTCAATATGTCAGTGCTATGTAAATAGTTGTTATACTATATTATATAAGAAATAAAAGAAAGGCCGGGCGTGGTGGCGCACGCCTTTAATCCCAGCACTCGGGAGGCTGAGGTAGGCGGAGCGTTGTGAGTTCGAGGCCGGCTTGGGCTACAATGCGAGCGCAAGGCCGGCCTGAGCTACACAGTGCGACCCTGCCTCAAAAAACCAGGGCCGGGAGTTTGGCTCAGTGCCTTAAGCGTCTGCCCTGGCAGGTGCAAGGTTGTGAGTTCAATCCCCGGTGCCGCAAAAAAAAAAAAAAAAAAAAAAAAGAAATAAAAGAAAGAAAATGTTTGTGTATGTTCAGTACCAGTGCAGGGGTTTTTTCTTTTCCAGTTCTCAGTTGAATTCTGGAGGCAAAACCCACAAACATGGAGGACTGACTACACACACATACACAAACACACACATGGTGCTATCTAAAAATACAGTGACTATTTAAATTTTACTACAGTAATTTCATTACAGTAATCCCCTCAAAGTACTTATCCCATCATTATTGCCACTTTCTGAAGCAGTTCTGGAAGTCCTCTTTCATGTTTTGAGTTGTACCATTGTGGCTGCCTCAATGTCCTGAATCTATTCAAAATATTTACCTTTCATGGTCATTTTGACTTTAGGAAAGAGCCAGAAATCTCACAGTGTCAGATCTGGTGAACAAGATGAATGAGGACTCACTGTAGTGTTTTTACAAGCCTGCATTACCATTGAATGGTACTGAATAGCAGCCACATTTTTACCATACATTATAATGACACTCACGAAAGAGAACTTCCAGAACTCCTTTCAAACTTGGCAAGAATGATAAGATAAGTGTGTTAGAAGTGAGGGAAAGTATTTTTAGAAAGATTAATATCAACGTGTCTTCTACTGTACCAATTTTTTAAAATTTAAACATTCACTGTATATCTATATAGATATATAGATAGATAGATAGATAGATAGATAGATAGATAGATAGATAGAGATTTTTTTTTTTTTTTTTTTTTTTGCGGCACCGGGGATTGAACTTACAACTTTGCACCTGTCAGACAGGCAATTAAGTCACTGAGCCAAACTCCCAGCCCTTGTTTTTTGAGGCAGGGTTGCACTGTGTAGCTCAGGCTGGCCTTGCTCTCGCGTTGTAACCCAGGGCGGCCTCAAACTTACAATGCTCCTCCTACCTCAGCCTCCCAAGTGCTGGGATTAAAGGCATGCACCACCACGCCTGGCTCATTCACTGTATATTTTTATCACACCTCATGCATGGACAGATGTGTGTGTCGTGTTAAACATATATGTGCATAAATTTTTACTACCATTAATTATTTAACCGATCTCCTATCATAGGACATTGTGCTGGACTATTTCACTGTCAGCATGGCACCCTTGCTCGTTTCACGCTGGAACCATACTTCTCTGTGCAGTTTCCTGTATGGTTCTCGGATGGAAATGCCAATGAGAGGGACCTGTGCAAAAGGAGGGAGGAAGTGAGAAAGGACAAGTCAAAGGGATACCTCTGCTATTAGGAAGATGTGGCAGTCAGACTCTGTGTCTGTGTCCCCAGGCACAGCAGTCTGACATACACTGAGACTTTGCAGACACCCCCTCCAGTTCCCATTCCAGAGCCCATGTTGGCAGCCAGGTGTGTGCAGCTTCTTGGACTTTGTATAGGATATGCTATGTACCCCCAAGTCCTCATACTTTTGATGGGGCTCAGTCTGATGCTTGTGATCAGTTTGTTGTCTAGCACCAGGATTAATGACATGACTGCTACACCCGCCCAGGGGTGGAGCTGAGATACAGTATAAGGGAAGGCGGGTTTTCCTCTTGCTTGCTTCCTGGCTTCCGCCCTCTCTCTCGCCAGCGAGGATTGCGGCTTGCAGCTTGCAGCCGCCATGAACTGTAGCCCTGTCATCCCATGCTGCCTTGGAGCCCACTTTATGGACTGAAACTCCCAAGAAACTGTAAGAATAAACCTTTCCTTCCCTAATTTTGGGCGTCAGGTATTTTGTCTCGGCAATGAGCAAAAAGTAACCAAGAAGCTCATCTTTTCCATTCACATCACCTACATCTGCGCTGTGGGCAGCAATGGTTAGCAGGAGCTTCTCGAACCCTTTAACTTCCCCATGGAGAACTCCCCCTCACAGTTACTACCAGATTTGCCTAAATTCTAACTCTGATATGAAACCCTGTGTCTGTAATACATGTAATGGCTTTATTTTCTGTCAGAAAACTCTGTAGTTCAGGGAAATAGATCTTTGAGAATGGGAATGCAAAACTGTTTCACTAATACTAGAATTGAGGGCATTAATGTACCATGACTAGGACATGGTAGTCCATGACACAAAGTGACCAAACATTTGCTTATTATCCATCTGAAGTCAGGTACTGAGCAAAGAAAGTCAGGTGACCAGCTAGGTAGTGTAATAGAACACTCTATTGAAAGCAGAGCCTATCTACAGTCTCTGTCTGCCCACATATATTCTTTTCTTGCCTAGGTACTTGTAACTATGGGGTTAGTTAGCTACTTCTAACTGTACTGATGGATTTCAAAAAAAGGAAATGATGAGCTTGGGCTTTAACCCAATTTAAGGCCCAAGTAGGAAAAGAGAAGCCTTTGGTAACAACTGAAATAATTCTTGGGTTCAAGGGCATAGAATTCAGTGATCTGACTATGTTCCCCATCACTTTGAAAGGGCCATTCTAAGCCAGGCGTGGTGGCACATGCCTTTAATCCCAGCACTTGGAAGGCTGAGGTAGGAGGAGCGTTGTGAGTTCGAGGCTGGCTTGGGCTACACTATGAGCAAGGCCGGCCTGAACTACATAGTGTGACCCTGCCTCAAAAAACTAGTGCTGGGAGTTTGGCTCAGTGGCTTAAGCACCTGCCTGGCAAGCACGAGGTTGTGAGTTTGATCCCCAGTGCTGCAAAAAAAAAAAAAAGAAAGAAAGAAAGAAAGAAAGGGCCATTCTGCCCTTTGAAGGCTCATTTATGGCACTAGCTGGGAGCCAAGTCTTTGCAAGAGTGGAATAATGTACTACAGAGTAAGACATGTGCTCTAAATCAGTGACCACTGTCTGGTGCTCTTTCTCCCAGAATCAGGAATCCATGGGAAGAAATATAAGTGGCTTGTTATTACTAGTACCCTTAATGACGCACAAGCAACATTTTTGTTTCTATCCTTGTGACTTTGTGCTCTCTGGTGTAGATGTCTTGATTCCCAAGGGAAAACTACTCTGGCAATGGACATAATAGTGGGTCCATTTGAGCCGGTAGATAAAACGCCTCCTGGCCTCTTTGGGCTCTTCCTGCAAAAAAGCAAAGAAGGAGGTTGCTATACTCATGGAAGTGATTCATTCTGGTTGCTAGAGGGAAAATAAGTTGCTTCTATATACTGGGGATTACAAGGAGTTTTTCTGCAACCTAGAAGATTTTTTTGAGGGATGCAACTTAATACACACCCTGTGGGAAAAGTTCATAGAAAAAAATGCATTCTAGTGATATAGACTCTTTAGATAAGCAAAGTCAAGTCATCCCACCAAAGAAGGGACATAACCAGCCAAGGTACAAAAACAGATGAAGCGATGTGGAAGGGAGCAAGAATGGTGATTGGAAGGTTCTGGAACAAAATGCATAGACTCCTTCCTCTAACAGTGTCTTACTGAAAGGACCTCTAAAACAGCAAGTTCTCCAAGCTGAAGTTTTAAAAATATTCAGATCACAATAAGTCAATAGAATGGAATAGAATTTCCCAAAGTTCATCCATTGAGTGGCGCCATGGCCAACTTTACCCCGTTGAGGACACTCAGCTCTGCTCCACAGGTGCAATTGCTATCTACATGGCACCTAAATGCAGGTTACAGCAAGATCCCCCTCTCCCATGGAAAGTTTTAAATGAGTACATTATTTATCTTTTAATAATTATAACCAAGTCATTTTGTATGAAACAAAATTTTAGAACATAGAAGAACACTTGAAATTCATTAAGCGTTCCACTTGAATTATATTCTGTATGTATATTAAATCAAAATAAAGTGTTTTAAATGCAATAGAAAACTTGAGCTTTTACTCACAGTCATTAGAAAGACTATAATTGTTTGTCTCCAAGTAGTTAAATATGTTGTGTAGGGTACTTCTTGTACCTCATCTTATATCTTTTTTTTTTTTCCCCAGCACTGGGGAGTAAACTCAGGGCCTCATGCATGTGTGCCTCATGCATGGTTCTACTGTTGAACTATGTCTCTATTTTATTTTATTGCATTTTATTTTATTTTATTTTATTTTATTTTATAATTGAGTCAAGGTCTCACTAAGAGACCAGCCTTGAACTCACAATCTTCCTGCCTCAACCTCCTGAGTAGCTGGGATTACAGGCATGCATCACCACACCTGGCTTTGGTCACTAATTTGGAGGGGGGTGTTGCTGTGAACTAAAGCAGGGTCTTATGCAGGCTAGGCAAACACTCTACCATTCTGTTAGATCCCCAGCCCTTGATCACATTTTTACTCCTGCTGTTTTTGAGGCAACCAGTTGTGTGCAAGTATAGCTTGTGGGAAGCTCACTCAACTGCCCCTATCACCTGCCTAGACCTTTTGTTTTCTGCTCTGAGGATATTTTTGCTATGGCTACATAAGACATTCTGACATGCAAACTTTGACATACAAGGGAGTTAACACCACACACAGGCCAACAACCTTTGACCAAGGTAGGTTGGGCACCAATGAAGAAATCTCACTTCTTTACCCTGTGGGCAGACAGTTCTAGGTGAGCTGGGCTTGATGGCACAGAGGGTCTGAGCCAGATGGAGTCCAGGAGCTAAAAGCAGTAGCCAGTTGCATAACTTGTACTGATTTTTTCCTTTTTTACTCTTTCCAGTACCTGGGGACCAGGTTCCTAAAATGAGCCACCTACCTTGAAACGCTTGTCTTAGCCTCTGGTGTTTAAGGAAGCTGAGATCAAGACATGAATACCACCTGCATGAAGACAAATTATGATAATTCCAATATTCACTTGCTCTAACATCTTGTTTTTTTCTAGAAATTGTTGCTGGAAGAGTATACATCTTAAGTGATATTAAACACATTTAATCTCAAAAAGCTATGTTCCCCATTGGTAATCAGTATCAAAGTTAAATATATTCTAAGAGCTACAAAAGAATTCAGAAACATGTCCAGCATATTACTGTCCAAATGTATTGCAAAATGTCAGCAGGAAAGTTTACAAAATAGTTTAAGGTTTTGGTTTCTCACAGGTTGATGCAGTCAATAGCACAGCAGTTGATTTCGATTGTAAATTTTACATAGTTCTAGTAGTTCAAGTTCATCATGACTCTTCAAGTTATATGTTTCTTTTAAGAGAGTGAAAGATCATAATTTTTTCATTATTACAAACATTTCTTCTAAAAATATTGTTGTATCCCACATTTTCTAAAAGAAATTGATCTTGAATTTTTATATGGCTCATAACTGTGCTGATCACAGATTTCAGAGCTAAAACAAGTATTTTGGCCTTTTATTCTCATTTTCCCTTCTTTAGAGAAGTTGGCATCAGTGGTCTCCATTTTGTTTACCATCAAGAATATATTAATCTTAAACATCATCATTTAATTTCCTTCAAATAATTTTTAATTCCTCTGACACTGTCAAGGTTTTGGTCCCTGCATCTTTTTCCTTCTACTGCCAACTTTACATAAAACATGTCAGATTGGTACTAATAAAATTAATGTAAATGTAAATATTTTTGAGAGTATGTCTGAGGCCTGCATTGCACAATCTGTATTTTCCTAAACTAGGTCTCTCCTTCCTAAAATTTATTCCTCCTTCAAACTGGAAACATAGCAATATGGATCAACCTTGTTAGGAAGAGAAACTTTACTTCCTTCTGCCAGGAAATTGTCACAAATACGTAAATCACCCATCTTTAGAGTAAAAAATTTTGTGATAAAAGTATTTCCTAATTTTCAAAATAGTGAACTTGTTTGCAAGGCACATGGCACCGCGAGACACAGCCCCCTTATACAGAACAAGCTGAACAGCTGTCTGAGGGAGCCCTGTGCATGTGGTTCTCCTCAGCACTTTAGGCCTCTCTTTCCCATTCCCTTTGCTCAGCTAAACAACCACTTCCTACACCAGGTCTTGGCTTGTGCATTGCCCTCTGCTACAGAGGCTGTCCCTGTGCTTTCCCTACCTGGTAACGTCCTAGCCAGTGAAGAGCTCCCCCTCCCAAACATTCAGAGCACAGTTTGCAAGTCATTTGACCAGACTGAAGTCTCCAAAATAGGAACTGATCTGTTCCTCCTCAGCTTCTGAGGAATGAAGCCCAGCTTCCAACTGGTCAGAAAAGGGGGGTGCATTGAAGAATGACTAGGATCAAGGAAACTGAAGATCACGGCATTTCTTGGCAATGGCACTGCCTGAGGTGGGGCTGATTGCCTGAGACTCTTCACTGGCAGAGGGTTCTCTCCCCTAGGGAGCAGGGAAGACCAGTGACTATGAAGGATAAACTTTTCTAACCAGGCTTCCCTCCACTGAGGCTCTTCTGCAGACAGTGGGACCTTGCGAACCGTCTCAGCAATTTAGTATTTATTGAGTACCTACTATTTTCTTGGCCTTGAAATAAACCAAACATAGACTCTGTCCCAGGGAATTCATAATCTGATGAGGAAGACACATGTGGATTCATGATGACAGCCCAATGTGTTTGTGTTTAGTGCTTTGCTTAAGGTTATGGAAGTATACTAGTCTGGGGTGGGGGGAGAGAAAGAGGAAGAGGAAGGGAAGAAAAGAGAAGAAGAGAGAAGGGAAGGGAAAGGGGAAGGGAAAGGGGATGGGAAGAGAAGAGAAGAGAAGAGGAGAAGCGAAGAGAAGAGAAGAGAAGAGAAGAGAAGAGAAGAAGAGAAGAGAAGAGAAGAGAAAACTGGTTCACATGGATACAGAAGCTCAAAGTTTCCAGGATCATAGTCAGCAACCAGATACCCAGAAGAGCCCATGGCATAGTAGCAGTCTGAGTCTGAAGGTTCCAATTCAAAGACCGTCAAGTGGAGGGAAATAATTTTTTCTTATTCATCTTTTATTCTATTCAGATCTTCAATAGGTTGGACAAGGCCCACTTGCACTGGGAAGAGTAATCTACTGATTGAAATGCTAGTCCCATCCAGAAACACCCTTATAACATACCCAAAAATAATGTTTAACAAATTAACAACACTCTGTGGTCCTGTTAAGTTGACACATACAATGAACCATCCAAAGTGCTGCACTGGACACAGCACAAGTCAGACCACACCTGGAGGAAGTAGGCTTGGGGCTGAGATGCAGGGTGAGCAGGAGCTTCTCAGGGGAGAGAACTAGGGGTGGAATTCCAGGCAGAAACATAGCACTCACAGAGGTAGGAAGGTCAGAAAGAGTCTCACTTGCTATAAGTGGGTCATTTACATCTTAGTAGGGTAACAGACCTAGGGACAGGTGAATAATGATGCCTTGGAGTTTACACTTTATACTGAAACCAACAAGGACCCTTTGATGGGATAAGCAGCAGAGTGACATGGCCAGACTGGAGTTTCCGATAAGTCATCCTGGCACGATTGACAGGTGCTAGGAGGTCAAGCAACAAGACCCTGAAGGTGCATAAAAGGTAAAGAAAGAATATACAGGTTACCCAGAGACCTAGTTAAGATACAGTTTCTGATTCAGTAGACCTGCAGTGGGGCCTAAGATTCTGCATTTCAACCAACACCCATGGAGAGTGATGCTGTTGGCCTGTGGTCCATACCTGAAAGAATAGGGAATGAAACATGTTTTCTGACAAAGTCACAAGGCTGTGACTTTTAGACCACCCCTTATTCCAGGTCTTCACTTGCACAAGACTGAAATCATTTTCTCTGGGCTCCACCTGTTCCATTCCTCCCTCACATACAGAGCAGATCAGAGGACACCTATAGCCTTATGTGGAAATAGGAGATCATTGGTAGATGGATGACAGCTTACAAAGTCATGTGTCTCAAGCTGATATATACACAGCTTCTGGCCCTATGTTAAGCATTAAAGGAGAAAATTTGCCACAGGATGGGTCTAGCCTCTGCTTTTAGAGTGCTATGCTCAGATCTAAGATAGGAACAGTGAACCACAATGCAATCAGAGTAGGAAGATAGCATGAGAACAGGACCCAATTCCAAGAGGACCTGAAAAGCAGGGGACCTGAGGTATCAACCTGGAGAAGAACAGACTCCATGGGACTTGGTCACCTCCAAGTCCTGAAAGACTATCATGAGACAAAAGAAGCAGACATGATCTGTAGTATCCAGGGACTAAGCTAAGACTAACCAATAGGGTGGAACCACAGTAGGAGACCTCACTTCTTTGTAAAAATCAGATTCCAACTCACAGAGTTGCTCAAATAAAGGATGCACTCCTTTGGATGGTAGTGAGAAACTTGTCACTGGAGATGTGTAAGACTGTTTTGAACAGTACACAGTTGAATAGGGTGACTTGAGTCCTGAGATTTTCTCATCCATGCATCCACCTCAGGAAGTCCTAAGAACTGAGTTTACAAACCCTATAATCCAGTTGACTCCAGAGGCAATCTAATTGATGATCTTCAAATAACTAAGCATTGAACATATTTTTACATGGTGTCTTCATTTTCTACTTTTTCCTGGTTGTATGATGCTTCAGATAAATCCCCATCCTTGGACTAGGGATCAAGAATCATAGCCTGGACCTTTGTCACCATTTTGCCCCATGGCCTTGGGAATATTTTCTTCCCTCTCGAGATTTCAGTGCTGTCAGGTCCCTGAACTAGACCCCTACCCAGTTAGGAGAGAAAAACTCCCCAAGCAGGTCTGTTATTCACACCTGCAGGAGCACAGTGTTCAACAGGAAGCCAGCAGCTGCCCCACACAGCTCAACCTGCAGAGAGCTAATTCCATGAAAAACCACAAGAGACACGCTGTGCCCATCAGCACCCCCATACCCAACACCACACTATCAGCTAGCCCTAGACCCCCTTCTAGGAGACCCAAAATTTTGTAATCCCCTCAGAAATGTCCCCCTCCCCTACCTAAACTCCCCTATAAAACATACTCTCACCCCTTGCTCAGGGTCAATGGTCTTTTCAGCTTTGGCCTGGCCACATCTAGTCTGCAATAAAGTCCTCACATGCTGCTTAAACTCTGCCTATCTCAGTGGTCTCAACTATGCGTTGGCTTACACTAACATTAACATGAAATCTCACACTCTGCCCAACCCATTGCCAACTATGACAAGTACAAATTCATGCAGGATAAGGACCATTTTAAGGTTTTCTCATAATTCCTGGATCATAAAACATAGTAGGTGCTCAACTGTATGGGCTCAGCACAGTCAACAGAACTGTGAAATTGAACTGAACTGAATCAAATTGAAATAAATTGAATGGACTAAAATTGAACTGATAAGTATCTATTGTACAGAGCAGCAGAATGTTGGTGCTAGATGAAATTTATAAACTATTTAGTCCCAGATTCTCATCACTTACCCTTCCTTTCCTACTCTACTCTCAGTTTTTGCTGTAGGACCAAGCAACAGACTATCTCATTCCTCACATAAAACACTGTCTCTGAATCATTTCATCTATGTTAAAAAGCTCTAACTCTTTGTTTCTTAGCCAGACCTCTCCCCTAAGCCCCAGACCTATCTGGTGTCTGCCCACCAACATTCTTAAAATTATCCACATGTACTGTAAAATCAATATGCCCCACCCCACTCTAAACCTGCCTTTCCACTGAGCTTCCATCTCGTGCCTGCCATTACCAGCCCTCTGAACTCTCAGTCAGGAATCCTGGACTTTCTTGACCAAACTTTCTTGACTTCTTAAAAACCTGCGCTGACTCTTGAGAACAGAGTAATGAATGACTTTTGAGTTTATTATTTTTACATCAGTAATAAACTCCATTTTGCAAGCTTAGAATAATAATTTGAAAAAGATGCAATGCAGAATTGATCTGAAAGTGCACCTTTCAGCAAAGCATAGAAATATTTGCTGAAATAGCTAGATTATAAATTTCATACTCATCACAGTTCTCCCAGAAGCAGCAGTCCCTCCCTCCAGGGTGGCCCTGCTGGATGATGCTTTGTCACCTAGGAGAGGTAGAATTTACTTGAAGGGCTGAAAAGAGGCCACAGAATGGGCTGAGGGTCAAGAGCCCTGAGTTCTTTCCTTTCACTCACTTTGCTTAATGGAATTAGAGCATCAGAATGCAGATCTTTGGGCTTCACTGACACAGTAGCTGGGACCCTGATTTCTAACATACTTCCAAAGTGATCCAGATACAGTTGGTTTGTAGGTACAATACTGAAAATCACCCAACTAGACCATCCCAGGGGATCTTTCTAGGAAGCTATGACAGTTAACCTCCTGTGCCATACTCCTAATGGAAATTAGCTTTTAAGTGTAACAGACACTGCTGCAAACCACAATGGTGTGATGCCCCAACACAGCTTCTGGAGGGTGGTGCCAGCTGTGCTTAGGATCAGGTTAAAAAATCGACCAGCAAGACAGCTGTCTAGGGTAGAAATTTATAAAGGATATTAAAATATTCCTGGAAATGTAATAAAAGGTATTCTCCTAGAATGTTCCTCAAAGATAGAGCCATCATATATGCAAAGAATATTCTAATAACTTTCTTGGTCTGAGAACTAGATGCCAAACTGGCTTCCAAGTCAGGGCTCCTACTAGTAAGCAACAGACACTAACTCTGCCTGATAACAGGGAAGTGAGCACTACACAGCAGAGTTAAGACAGAAGCAGAATAAAGATCAGAATATGGCCAGGGGCCAGCACTGGAACCAAAAGCTGTCACAGAGTAGAGGATGAACAAACCTCACTACTGACCCAAAATCCTGCTAGCTAGAGCTAGCACTGGGCACTGGATGTTATCATCTGCCTCTCCGCCACTACAGTCTTGGAGACTATACAACGTTGGAGCCTTCACTGCCTCTTTTGCCACTCAAGCAGGTGATTTGAGGGTCCACAGCCCTGCTGAATGGGAGGCCTGGGAAGTGAGTGTGCAGGCTTTTCTGCTTCTTCAGCAGGAGTCAGGCCCTGCCTTCAGCTCAAACACAGGCAGGGTGTTCAAATGCCGAGTGCCAGCCAAAGCACAAATTTCCACTCTACAAAGGCCTCCTTATCTGCAGAGCTCTGGTCTCACACAGCAGAGTAATCAAGTTACAATAACCAAGTTTGGAGCCAGAAGTAAATACTTCAGAACAATAGAAAAAAGATGAGTGTTGCCATTAGTTACTCCTTTTCTTCAGATAAATGCTCAGACCTTCATGTTGAAACTGAGTTAAACTACTTACCTGGCTGGAGAAGCACCTCCATTGTGTTTCTTAGAGCCTGGCCATTCCCTGATCTATTGGGTCACACTGAGCAATGAGTCAAAACCTGATATCCAGAGACACTTGACATCTGATCCACGGTATGTGTCATGACCATGGTTTCTTCATGCTTTCTGTCAGGTGGCTTGAAAGTGACGTCACTTGCATTCTGGGCCCTGACAATTGTGATGGTGTGGTCTGTAAGATTAGGAATGGTCCAGCACTGAGAACATGAAGAGAACATAAAGAGAGACACTTGTGCCATACATCTGCCTACCCCAAGAGGGTCCTTCCTATCTGGGAGGACACAGCTGTATGGCCCTCCTCCCTCTCTCCCTTGTTGATTTTCACTTGTCCAAGGCCAATCATTTTGTAGACAATTACCAAGGTCAGAGAGGTCACCCTGTCTGGCTGGCTAGACCCAAATGTTGCAGGGGTCAAGGAAAACAGGCTACACCCCTTTTCCATGATCTGCGTCAAGACCAGGTTGGATTCAAAAGGGTCTGTATTTTCTATTTTTGCTAATGACAGTAACATGTCTGTGGCTCACAAAGAACATTTATTCCTGACTCACATCCCTGTCTTCCAGGTCAGCCTTGTCTCTCTCCACACTATCTCCATTGCAAGAGCCAGAATGGATAGCAGCACCTTATTTTGGTCCCATGGTAGAAAGTATGTGATGGTTGTAAAACTTCTGCTCAAAACTAGTACACATTGCTTTCTCTTACAGTGAGTCATGTGACCACACCTGGGGTCACTGGAGCAGAGGAACTGTAATCCTCTCACAAGGAGGGAAGTAAATAATAGGAAACAACATCACCACACAGCCATCAGTGAGAACCCACCAAAGCTCTCTCCCCAGTCTCCTCTCTCCTGCTTCTCTGGCCCACTGTCCTTCAGCTAACCCCCACCCCCACCCCACTATCCCAATCCTTCTGTACTTCTCCTAAGGTTTGGCCACATGGATCTCATCCCATTTTACAGATGCAGAAACTGAGGCCCACAGAGGAGACCCAGGCCACCAAACTCTTCTCTAATGCCCTTTCCTAGACCAGTGGGTTTCTTCTTTGCCTCCCTGAGACCCTCAAAAATCACTGCATTTTGTGGAGCCCCTAGAACACACCTGCTAGTAGTCCATGTGCTTCTCATTTACAATCTCCCAAACACTCTGCGAGGTCAGTAGCACTGCTTAAATTTTCACAGATTAGAAAACAGATTTGCAGGGTGAATGATTTACCCATGGTCATACCCAAAGAAGGTAGTGAATCAGACTAGAACCCAGGTTTGCCCAGCTCCAGAGCTGATGTCCCACCACATCTCATCTTGGTTCAAATTCCATCCTCCATAGCCCCTGCCACGTCCACAGCCACCAATAGCATCATCTGTGGTAGGATAGGGATGTCTGGGATATTACAATAGCAGGACTGTTTTCCTCCACGCCAGCTCCAACTAATCTGTAATTCAGACCCACGAAGCCAGCTCTTCAGCTCCCATTGCCAGCCACAGAAATGAGGATAAATGTGGCTGTCAGCGGCTTCCTGCCTCTTTGTTTTTTAATTTACTTAGAGTTGGGCAGCAGAGTGGCAGGAGAAGCAGCAGATGGCTCAGTGTGACAGATGGGATCCTATCCAGTGACATGGGACAAGGTGAGGAGAAGGTGTGATCAAGAGAAAGCACAGGCTCTGTGTGTGAGTTCACAGCATGAACTCCTGACCAGGACGGCAGTGCATGGCCAGCTTGTCCACCTCCAGGGTGCTGTGCTCCTCACCTTCACCCGCTAGCAGGGACTCTGAGGCTGGAAGGGAGACTACAGTCTGCCCAGGGTCATCCAGGCAGTTATTCACACAGCTGATCAGAGCCCACAACAGGATTTGGAGAGGGCAGCTTCCACCCCACTTCTGCCCTAACTGGGAAGAATAGGAGAGAGGTAGGGAAGATCTTAGCTGCGGACTTCATGGTGTACCACATGGGATATTGCCTAGAGAATGTGTACTGTTTACAGGCAGAGAGGGGCCAAGAGGTGAGAGCCCTTTTGTTCTGAGCGCAGAGCTCTGCACCAGAAAGAGAATTTGGGGCTCTCAGTGGAAAGCCAGAGGGAGGGGGAAAACACAGGGGCAGGGACAGGGGATCAGAATACCAGAGCCTGTAATGACAAAGTGCAAATTTTGCTTTGTTTGGAGAGGTCTGTTTTATGTGAAAACTGTAAAAAGGGCTACATTTTTTGTCTCATTAATGTATTGGAAAGAAGCAACCTTAGAGAGATGAAAAGTTGATCCATGATCAGAACTAACTCACAGCCAAAGGCAGCCATGGAGAAAGGCCTTTGGGAATTTACAGAAAACTTGGGGAGCACTGGCTTTCCTCAGAAGAGAGATAGGGATTAGAGTCAATGTTATGATTAAAGAATGCATTCAAGAGACAAGATTAGGAGACATTTTATAGTTGAAAAAGGAAGGCAGAAGTGGGGAAGCTGCATTCGCCATGAGCATCCTACTCAAGAGGGGAGGGTAAGGGTCCCTGTGGGAGTCACATGGTACATTTGCCATTTCCAGAATCCACACTGGCTCCTGGAGGCCAAGTAGGCCCTGTAAACCTGAAGCAGCTGAGAGCTCACGTATGCCCCAGGGATTGTGGGAACACGGCAAGCCAATCCTGATGTGCCCATGCTCCTTACAAAGGAGCCAGGAGGAGCGCTATCTTGAGGGGAAAGGAGAAGTGGGCAGACAGGGATCCCCTCAAAATACAGGGGTTTCTGGAGGAGTAACAAGTTCCTCCAAGTACTTATTGAGGTCTAAATCCAGGCCATAAATCAGACCAGGAGAGTTTAGAGATGAACAGGAGCCTTGATCTCCAGGCACCCATCATCAGATAGGAATTATAAATTCATCCAGTAAACAGACTTTAAGCAAGGGACCTCTTCCAAGGATGAAGCAAGACCCACTCCCAGACACTAGCAACAATGGGAACTATTGCCACCCCAAGTCTAAAGAGGCAAAGGAAAGAAATGGTGTCATATGAACCCAGAGAGAGCTGAAGCTACAGGGGAGGGGCCCCCTCACAGAGGGCAACTGGGCAGGAATACTCTGACTTCTTCCTTTCACCCTCTGATCCCGCTTGCTCCCTCCCACAGGCTGAAACCTGAGGTCGCGTGGGTAAGTCTGGATGCGACATTGATTCGGGTCAGCCTCAGAGGCACAGTGCAAGGCAGAGAAAGTCAGAGGGCAGCTCTGGAAGGGATTGCAGCTGCAGAAGAACCAGCCAACCATGCAGTGCAACTGTCAGATTTTTCCAACAAATGCCTCCTGATTAGGGCTTGACAAATCCACTGTTAATTTGAGGAAAGAGGCTAGAAATGATAAACCCACAGGTAGGGACAGACAGACTCCTTCACTGCTTCCATTTTTCATGCAGTCGTTGCCTTTCATATTGACCTTGAGCCTGTCAGGTTTACTTGGCTTTGACCACAATGGGAAGATGGTGCTGTAGACAGGAGACACATCATATTCTTATCCCTTTCAGCTCCAAGGGGGGAGTGGGGGACTAGCCCCAGACAGTCTACCCTGACAGTAAGCCCTCCTTTCCAGACTGGGACATGCAGTGCTCCTGGAGGAATCAAAATAGTTGCAATACATAGTTAACATAAAAATCACCATTGTAGATCTTCACTGTAACCTAAAAGCTACCCATGTATTCAACTAAACATGGAACTTTCCCCTGTCTGTGATCTTTTCTCCTCTGGCCTTGGCACTGCCCTGATCTGGGATGAGACCCTAGAATTCAAAACCATTCTTGGAATGACCAATCTGAAACCTCACAGTCACTGGAGAAGCACAGATGGTCCGCCAAGCAATGTTCCCATTGACGCTGAGCTAAGGGGGCCTGAGTGTGAAGGAGAGACTTGACTGTCACTCTGCACTGGCCCATGTGGCAGAGATTTGTTGAACTCCAATGGATTAGCAAAACCACATCGTTAACATCAGCCAGAACCTGTCTGTCCTCAGCCTCAGCTCAGCAAATCCAGTATTATTATGGTTCAGATATCCTACGGTTTGCGTTTCCTATTCTCCTGGTCAATAATAATAACTTACCACCTCTCCTCCAAATCCTTCAAATTCTTTACATTCTTCAAGGTCTATCTCAAGAGGTGCCATCATCATTCATTCAGTTATTCAGCAAATACTTTTGAAACCTGCTTTATGCCAAGCACTTGAGCCTCCATGGTAATCAAGACAGACTTAACCCGAGTTCTTGGGGGTCTCTTTGTCAAGCGTCTTTTCCATGTTTGACTTCTGCACACCCCTCTCCGGTGACCCTCTTGTGTTTGACCTTCAGTGACCATCTCATCAGTCTGTGTCTGATCGTCCCCACCGGAGCACAGCTCCTGAAACACTGACCCTGCACCTTTCTGTACATGGACCAGCTCAGCAGGCACCAGATGCACATGAGATAGAAATCATCCTTCAAATAGATGAGGCCAACCCATCGCTTAACCTCAGCCTCTTCTTCTGTATAATGGGAAACATCTCTGGATTTTCTGAGCCAAATTTTCTAAGTTGATGGATGTGAAAGCACTTTGCAGATTACAAGGCTCTGAGCTCCAGAAAAGAACAAACCTTCATTCACCCCCACGACCATGAAGCAGTTAATTTAAAAGGAGCTCAGTCCAGCTCTTCTCCAGATCAAGGGTTACAGAGTGAATCTCAGAACCTGGGAGACAAAGCCAGTGCTAAAATTCCCCTCACTCCACATCCCTCCCTGCAGTTAAAAGGGGAGTCAATTACCATTGGCTCATTTGCAATCATTACAGTTGTTGTCTGGAGTTTTTCTGCTGATTGCTCTGGTTAAGAAGCCCCTAATCAGTGGAAGAGGCACTGGGGCTCAGGGCTCAAGAGCTTCTTTTGTCTATGAATGCCATTCAGTCCCACCTGTCCAGAAGCTGAGGGGAAGGGTTGTCAAGAATGGGGTGCCCATCTCCAATCGGTCCGTCTCTAGAAGCTTGATGGTGACTCAGAGATTTTTCTGTGCTGACCTGTGATGGAGGAGTGGGAGAAGTAATCCCATTACAGGAAGGGACCCCTGGAAATTTTCATTAAGCTGATGCATACTGTCCATGTTTCATCGTCACCCAGTCAGGCTTTCTCACTCTTTTGACATGAAAACAGACAGGTGGGGCCGTTTTGATTTGGGCTGCCTGGTTTCTTCCCCAGGGAAGCTGCTTCCTCCGGCTTGCATGATAATTGAATTTCACGGATGGAATCTTCCACATATTTCTCAATTAGGGATGTGCATAGGCAGTGAGATTTTTCAGGTGTTGATCTATGATTGTCACTCTCTTTTTACCTTTAAATTAATCTCCTTAATTTCTGCCAGCTCTAAATCCAGCTTTGCTAAATAGCATTATTCTGAATTAAATGGTCTAATCTGTTTGTCGTAAACTGGATACAGCTGAAAATCATGTATGCAGGAGCCTTCCTCATTAATCACAGCTGACAAGAAGTCAGAAATCAAGAAGCAAAATTGTCTCTGAAGGTAAAGTAAGGGAGAATGTGGGAAAAGCAGGCAACCAGATATGATGACCTAGCTAGGCTGGTCCCAGCTCTGTGGGCAGGTAACACTGGGGGAGCCTCTGCCCTCTATGGACTTCAATTTCTATCTCTGTTTAAAAATAAATTCTCTACCTCTGTTTAAAAATAAATAAATAAATAAGGATGGACATAGACAGGATGGTTAGATCAGCTGAGTCTGAGCTGATACATGACTTCCAGAAAAATGCCACCTAAATGACATTTTAGGATTGAAACACACAGCTATTACTCTTTAAGCATGTCAAGGGGACCTGCAGTCCCAATCACACAATCACAGCATCTTCCAAAATATGGGAGGAAAGATGATTTAGGTAGGTAAGGCACACAGAACTCTCGGTGATGTGTCAACACCATGGTCCTTTCAAGTCTCCTTCATAAGCAGCTCAAGGAGAGGAGCTGAGCCCCAAGCATATTATCAACCTCCCCCAAGGCTCAGCTCCCAGGATGACAGAAGGAGCCACCCTGGGCTCAGATCCTTTGTCAAGCAGCAGACCCGATCAAGTCCAGCTCCTGCTTGGTGGCAGCATGTGTGGCTTCTTTGTTTTTGTCCATTTTGTTTCAAGATGTAATTATTGAGCTGATTTTATTATTTATTTAGTTAATTATGTTGTAGTCTTGGGGATTGAACCGGGACCTTCACACTAAAATCTTTTCTATTTTTTTTTATTTTGAGACAGGATTTTGCTAAATTCCTAAATTGACCCAGCTGGGCTCTAAATTTCTATCGTCCTAATTTGGTCTCCCAGAGTTCTGGGATTATGAGTGTGTGCCACCATGCCCAGCTTAAAGAGCTGTCTCCGTTACTTCTCTCTCATTCCTGGGACAAAATATCCAGTGCCCAAAATGAAGGAAGGAAAGGTTTATTTGGCTCAGTGTTTGTGGAGGTTTCAGTCCATAATCAGCTGGCTCCAAGGCAGGGTGGCATGGCACAGGGGCAACACTTCAAGGCAGCAGCCAACAAAAGCAGTCAGAGTAAAAAGGAGGGAAGAGCAAGCCTCTTTTCCTCCCTCATACTGTATACAGGCTACCCCACCCCCCACCTCCAGGGAGGGTGGAGCACTCACAAAATCTCTGTGCCCTCCTCCTGCACAGGCTGAGGATATTTACAAAGTAAGGACCCTGGCTGCCTGCTGAGTCTCTTAGTTAAACTTCTAAACTTCTTAAGTTGACACAATGTATCAACCATAATAGGGTGCTGATTTTAAAGTATATTAAATTAATGCAGAAGCTATGTGGCTATGGCAAAAATTAATTCTTGCCGTCTCTGGAATAGTCTTAGGAGCACCAAGAAAAACACCTCTATTCCCTTTGCTTCCCTCCCAGCCACTCACTGCTATTTCCTGAGTGGCCAGTGCTGGTCAGCACCCTCAGACCCCTTGGGCCTCAGTGTTTGTACCACCCTGCTCAACGCAGTGACCAACCATCCTGATTGGTCTGGCCTGAGGGGTTCCCCAGTTTGGAGACTTTTGGTTTTGAAATGAGAACTGCCCCAGGTGAACAGAGGGAAGCTGGGGACCCTCTGGCTTCACTTGAAGTCACATTGCCCCTCCCCCTTCAATCCCTCTCCCATTGACTATGCTACAGGTAACAGAACCCCCAACCCTCACCTGGCCTTGAACTCTGCCCCCATCCAGATTCTGGTCTCTGCTTAGCACTGCCTGTCACAGTCTTTAATAACCTCTGCACAGACAGAAACACATAGACACAAACACACACCCCCAAATGCTATTTCACAGTCTCCCCAGGCTCCATCCACACACCATTTTCCTCCCCTCCCAGATGGTGTTGCACTTCTGAAAGCAAGTGTGCAGCAGGCTGGAGCCCCCTTGCTTGGCCGCTGCTCCCCTCTGCTACACCTGGACACACAGACACACAAACACACACACGCAGTCCTCCTCTGGCCTCTACCAGAACCTGTACTCATTCCTTGCCTGATTATACTGCCCAAGACCTCCAGACCCATGTTGAATAGAAGTGGCATGAACAGCCGCTCCTGTATTGTTTCTGATCTTAATGGAAAACCATTCAGACTGTCATTTTTTTAAGTATGATGTGAGTTATAGAGATTTTGTGGGCATCTCTAAGCAGGTTGAAGAAGAACCTCTCCCTGTAGTTTACTGAGAGTTTTTGTCAGGATTGAATGCTGGATTTTGTCAAATAATTTTTCTGTATTTATTGGGATACTCTGAGTGCTGGGAATTGTCTCCAGAGCTTAGCATATGCTTAGCAAGCACTTCACCATTAAGCTACACCTTCAACAGTTTCTTATTTTTATTTTTTAATTTTTAGTTGGTGAATATAGTGACTCAGACTGCTTGATTTTTGAATGCTAAACTAACCCTACATTCTGCATTTCTAGTAAAAGCCACAATCAATCATGGCATATTACCCTTTTAATCTATTGCTGGATTTAATCTGCATTCATAAAATTTATTTTGTGGTTCTAGGGATTGAACCCAGCAACTTCATACTGAGCTAAAACCCTTCACATTTGTTTGTTCCTTTGTTTGTCTATGTTTTGGTTTTTGAGACAGGGTCTTGCTAAATCCCTAAACTGTCTAGGCTGAGTTCAAAATTGTAATCTTCCTACATCATCTTTCCAGAGTGCAGGGATTATAAGCATGTACCACCACACCCTGATATATTCATGAAATTTAATACTGAGTTTATGGAACTATAGTTCTATTTTCCTGTGATTTCTTCATCTGCTTTCGGTATCAGGATAAGGCTGGCATTATAGAATGAAATGACATGCATTTCTTCCCACCTATCATTCACTTTAACACTTTTTGGAGAGCTGGACCTGGTGACTCACACCTGTCATTCCAGTACACTGTGAGGCTGAGGCAGAAAGATCAAAAGTATGAGTCCAGCCTAGGCAATTTAGCTTCTTAGGAAAATCTTGTCTGAAAATAAAAAATGAAGGGCTGGGAATGTAGCTCCGTGTGAAGGTACTAGGTTCAATCCCAGTATTCCCCCAACACACACACAGAGAGAGAGAGAGAGAGAGAGAGAGAGAGAGAGAGAGAGAGAGAGTGAGGAGATTGGCGATGATGAGGAGATGGGAGAGGGGAGGAAAGAAGGGAAGAAATTGTGTTGAACAGATATGATTTGCTTCAATATTTAGTAGAATTCATGAGGGTGGAATGATTATTAATAACTTATAGTTAATAACTACAATTTCTCTCATAGATGAAGGTTTTTCAGGTTGACTATTTCTCCTTCAGTATGTGTTGGTAGTTTGTGTCTTTTAAGGAATACATTGATTCATCTTATTGCCATAAAGTTGTTCATAATATCCCCTTGTTAACTTTTTGTTACCTCGAGAATCTATGGCAATGCCAACTGTTATTTTTCACCATGGAAATCTGTCTTTTCTTCTTTTTCTTGATTGATCTAACTAGAGGTTTATCATTATTACAGATTTTTTTTTCAATATTAGGGATTGAACCCATAACCTCTGAACTACTTCCCTATCATTTTTTTTAATTTTTTTTCATTTTGAGACAGAGTCTTGCTAAGTTTCCCAGACTGGCCTTGAATTTGCAATTGTGCTGCTTCAGACTCCCAAGTACCTAGGAGTACAGAGCTGTGCTGCTGTAGCCTTACTATCTTTTCAAAGAACCAGGTTTTGGTTTCACTGATTCTTCCAATTTTTCTATATTCCATTTCATTGGTTTTTCACTTTGGTTTTTATTCTTTCCTTTCTTCAGCCTATTTGAGTTTCACTGGCTCTGCCCTTTCTAGTTTCTTAAAAGAAAAGCTGAGATTGAGATCGGTTGACTGAGATCTTTCCTTTCTTTTTTTTTTTTTTTTTTTTTTCCTAATAGATTTATTCAGTGCCAGGCATTTTCCCATGAATATGCCTTGAGGGCATCCCACAAAACTGACACTGTATTTTCATTTCCTTCTGTTCAAAATATATTCTAATTTCATTTTTCCATTTCACTTTGATCTCTGGGTTACTTAGTACTGTTATTTAATTCCAAACATATGAAGATTTTACAGAGATCTTTTTGTCATTGATTTATAATTTAATCCCAGTGTGATATGAGAAGATACTTCATGTGAGTGAACTGTTTTAAGTGTATTGAGACTTGCTCTGTGGTTCAGGATATGGTCTCTATTGGTAAATGTGCCATGAGCACTTGAAGAGGAAATACATTTTGCTCTTGTTAGAAGAGTTCTATAAATGTCAGTTGGTTCAAGTTGCTTGATAGTGTTGTTCAAATTTCTATAGTCATTTGACTTTTTATTTATTTATTCTATCAATTTTTGAGGGAAGGTTATTAAAATTTCTAACAATAATGCATTTTGTTTTTTTTTTATTAAATGTTCTAAGTGTCCACATAAACACTTAAGATTCTGTTATCTTGATTGATTGGTCGCTTTATCATTAATAAATAATTTTTTATCTTGCTGGGTGTGATGGCGCACGCCTTTAATCCCAGCACTCGGGAGGCTGAGGTGGGAGGAACATTGTGAGTTCAAGGCCAGTTTGGGCTACAACATGAGCGTAAGGCCAGCCTGAGCTACATAGTATGACCCTGCCTCAAAAAGCTAGGGCTGGGAGTTTGGCTCAGTGGCTTAAGTGCCTGCCTGACAGGTGTGAGGTTGTGAGTTCAATCCCTGGTGCCACACACACACACACACACAAAAATAATAATAATAATTTTTATCTCTAGTAATAGATTTTGCATCAAAATATGGGTTTTTTTTTTTTACCTTAATATAGCCACTATGGCTTTTCTTTGGACTAGTAGTTATCATGGTACATTTGCTCTCTCCTTTCACTTTTACTGTATTTATGTCTGTATATTTAAAGTATGTTTTTTTTTTCTTCTTATTGAGAGAATACTTTGCTAGTTTCTGTAATCAGATTCACAGAAATCACTCCCTTTAATTGGGGCATTTAGGCCTTTTACATTTAATGTTCTTGTAGATATGTTTAGGTTTAAATCTATCATCTATTTATTTTCTATTTCATCCAGTTGTTCTTTTTGCTGTTTTCCCTCACCTTCTTTTAATTATCTAAATATTTTATGATTTTGTCATTCCTGTCAGCCAAGCGTTCTTTCACTGAATTTGGATGAAAATCACAAACTTGATATGTCCCCAGATGGGTGGTTATGAGATCCCTCAAAGAGATGGGAACCCTAATGTGGGAAACCACTCAGACTGCTTCAAAGCTCAGGGGAGTCTAAGGACACCTGGAGACATGACCCTGCTTGTCCAGCACAGGCACACAGTGGGATATAATTATATAACCATAGCTTAGCACAGGTAAACATATACGCATTGGTTACAGTACTATGTAAGAATGTAAATATGAGATAACAACCTGTATAAGAATTATACAATGAAGATGTGGGCAGCTCTTGTGCTCCTGTGCTCTTGTGCCCTCCTCTGCTCCATGCTGCCTGCTGCTATTGCTGATGTCTTGCATACACACATACTTTAACCTTGGGACCTCACCCTCAAAAATCTCTTGTGGGCTTCTTAAGTAGGCTGACACCTGATTTGTCCCCTATTCCTATGGAAGAAATTTGTCAACTTTCATCACACAAAAAGTATTTGAAGACACATCAGTGAGAGACATAGGCAAATTTATTAGGCTGAGTTAAAAAGTCAGAGAAAATAGGGAATGGGCTTTAGGTAAAGCAAGTACAGCTCTGATGATCACAGCAGCCAGTTAACAAAAGAACAGGATTCATTTTCATGACTTCACTGGGGTGTGTTAGGAGCTGATAATTTTTCATTGGGTCTTAAAAATGGCCTCATGTTTTAGGCGATTTCCTTCTAGTATAAAATATAGATTTCATGGTCATTTTCAACCTTGGAGACAACCTGGCCTTTGCCTTGCCATCACAGTACTCCTGGTTCATATATTGCTAGCAAGGGAACACAGAAAATGTGATCTCCCTCCATCTTTAGTGGGTACAGTAATAGGTTATGGATTAAGGCCTCAGACTCATGTCTCCTGTCTTGTAAGGTTATCTGTCCTGTTTCACTATTAGTCACCTTTGTTGATTTATTAGCTAAAACTGTTTATTAGTTGCTCTGGGGTTTATATAATATTAGTTGATCACAGTCTATCTTAAAGTGACATCATACTACTCCATCTCTTCTTAAATAGGATAAAAACTTTACAATAATACACTTCTGTACTCCCCATATATACTTGTGCATATGTATAAATCCCATGTTACAGCAACTATTTTTATGTTAACATTAAATCGCCTTTAAGAGAATTTCAAATAATATGAAAAATCTTGTATATATTCATTATGGAGTTACCATTTCTAGTACTTTGTATTATTTTCTGTATATTTATTATTCTGTTATCATCTTTCTTCTGTCTGGTTAACTTCCTTTAGCATTTCCTTGTGCAAGGTTGTTAATTTTGTATTCCTTCAGC